>JARYGA010034686.1:0-33857 GCA_030545235.1 Helianthus tuberosus | reverse complement strand
GTTTTTATGTTATATGTACCTGTGATGCTGCTCGTAGGCTGATTTCGGCCACGTGAAGATGATGAAACCTGCAAAAATACTCACGACACACAAAAGACGTAAAAATACGAAAACTGACGCAAAAGACACAAAAAACACACAACCACTAAACTAAAGACACGACGCGAACAATGACTCAATATACAAACTCTACAAGTGGGTCACAACTATTCACGCACTTACGAAGGATCATATAAGCGGAGATCACCTTCTAACATCGCCCGCACCTTACGGGCTGTAGCACTATCATTCCTAACATCGCCCGCATCTCTCTTAAATCTCTCATACCCTCTCGACTCGTCATCAGGCAGTTTAAATCTAAACGTATCATATCGAAACCTATCCCCACACTGAGCCTTGCTCAGTTTCTCTATTTTAGATTCTAAACTCGTCACTCGTTCTTCCAACTCTTCAAATCTCTTATCCGGCGGATCCCCACACTTGGGTTTTAACATCTCCTCTAAAGTCGGCTCACTCAACACCTCTTTCTCATCACTCCCAACCTTCTCACTCTCCCCTAATGATTCTATTGCCTCAACTCTCTCACTCTTCCCTCTTGCATTATTCACCTCAAACACTACCGACTCGTCACCCGCTCTAAGTGTAATCGTGCCTAAGAAGACATCTATCAACGCTTTAGCCGTGTTCAAGAACGGGCGCCCTAAAATCAACGGAACTCTATCATCGGCCTCCATATCTAACACTACAAAATCAGCCGGAAACACAAACCTATCAACTTTCACCAACAGATTCTCAACTATCCCTCTAGGGTACTTAACTGACTTATCGGCTAATGAGAGGGTCATACGAGTTGGCTTCAAATCACCAAGGCCTAGTTTTTAGTAAAATGAATATGGAATCAAATTAATACTAGCACCTAGGTCCGCTAATGCGTGGTTTTTAACATCACCACCAAACAAACAAGGGATCGTAAAAATGCCTGGATCGGTAAGTTTCTCAGGAAGTTTATTTAGGATCACTGCTGAACACTCTCCACTCAATGAATTACTCGAACACTCTCCTACCCTATCCTTACGCGTGAGGAAATCCTTAAGGAACTTGACGTATTTGGGCATGGATCTCAAGGCCTCTATGAACGGAAGATTCACCTTCAGCTGGGTGAACATCTCAAGAAATTTCTCGTATTCACTAGCATATAGCTGCTGCCTAGCACGAGCGGGAAACGGAAGGCGAGAAATATCAATCACTCGTGGCGGTGGCCGAACCTTCTTCGGCTGCTTCTCCTCTTTCTTCTCTACTGGAGACTTCTCGGCGTGTGTGGTACTTGCTGGGTCTAGCCTATGTTGCACCTTTCCTGGAGCCTCCAACTCGATCACCTCATCTACATAATCATCGTCTTCTTCCTCTACTCTCTCTCTCACAACCTCTCCTAGACTCAACCCACTACGAGTAGTAATTGCTTTCACAGAATGGTGGACTGGGTGAGTGGTACCTGAATACTGACCAGAAGGGGACTCTTTCAACTGCCTAGCTATATCCCCTACTATTCTCTGAAGATCTAGAAGAGTGGACTCTTGATTTTTAAGCTGAAGTTCATGTCTCTGATTAATCTGCTCCTGATTCTTAGCTACAGTCTGATTATGCGTCATCATCTGAGCAAACATCTCCTCTAACCTACTCAAACTACCCTGTAAAGCCTTATCACTACCCTGACTCTCCTGATTCGACCCTCCACTCGCAAACTGGCCTCCTGCACCACTATACTGACCACTCTGACCCGAACCACCACTCGTGTAAAGACCTGGCCCCCTATTTTGATAATGACCAGATGGGAAACCAGGGGGATTTCCAGAAGAACGATAACTACCACCACTACTACCCTGCCAGCCAGGGTTAAAACTATTATTACTACCGAACTGACCCCTAGACTGGCCTGCTATGTACTCAACCTGCTCTAACTTAAGTGTGGGACAATCAAGCGTGTCGTGACCTCCCCTACAAAGCTCACACCTATCAACTTTCTTTTTTAACTCCTCAATCTCTCGCTTCAAAATCTCGACTTCAGCAACTACCGACGAATCCGAGCTAACTTGGTTTACCCCTCGACCGGCCGAGGAGGTACGAACAGGAATGGAAGTCCTGCTGGTAGAGCTGTAGTCCATATCAGAATGTGCAAAACTCTCAAACAAATCATTGCACTCAACCACCGTCTTCTTTCCCATAAGCTGTCCTCCTGCTGAAGTATCGAATCGCGCTCTAATCTCAGGAGTAAGTCCGTTATAGAACTTTTCAACTAACGCCCAGTCGGACAAACCATGCTGTGAACAACGAGAAAGAAGCGTCTGAAAACGCTCCCAAGCTAAGTGATACGGCTCATCAGGCTCCATACGAAAGGAGTGGATCTAATCTCGAAGGCGAGACGCCTTCGCTGGTGGAAAATACTTGGCTAAGAACGCATCGCGAAGACCAGCCCAAGTAGTGAAAGTGCATGCGGGCTGAGAATCAAACCAGACGGTTGCGCGTCCAGCGAGTGAAAACGGAAAGACCTGAAGGTACCTAGCATCTAGATTGACACCCTCGATGGAATAGGTGCCACAGAGACGAGTGATGCGATTTATGTGGGCGGGAGCATCCTCGTCATCACGACCATGGAACTGACATGAATTGGTGATGGCTGTCATGATGTAGGAAGGAATCTGCCAAGACCTATCATTCGCTATGTCGGGAAGGGTGATGGGTGAAGTGGCACCGGTGAAACCAGTGGTAGCCTGCTGGTAAACGGTACGGTTCGCCATGACGGGTGGAGGACTAGGCGAACGTGAACGGGAGGGTGGTGGGGAAACGTGTGGTGATGGCTTCGGTGTGAAATCGAAGACGGGGGTAGAATGTGGAACTGAAGAAGACGAAGAAGACGACTCAGAAGATTTGACTGTAAACAAAGGTGGCGGCGGTCCCTGCGAGCGCGTATGGGGCATCCACCAACTACGAACAACGAAAAGACTCTAACAACGACTCACTAACCTAGAAAAGACACTAAAGCAAATATTTTTGGATTTTTATAGTTTTTAGACTCCTACGACTCAACTAACACAAATAGCACGTAATATGTCAAACAAGTCCAAACAAAGCAATCAACGCAATCGCCAAAGAGTCCCCGGCAACGGCGCCAAAAACTTGATGTGCTCGAAACGGGTCAACTAAAACAACTAAAATTACCCTAAATCTAGACTCTCTAAGTTTTAAATTTATAAAACTAAGACTCACTAAACCCTAAACCACACAACCGGCAAGTGTACCGATCGATGAAGTATAGCCTAAGGAAGTCCGAGTATCGAACCCAAGAGACTCTACTGATTACGTTAATGACTCTATCTAGACTAAAACTGACACGACTTAACCATTTGTTTATTGAGGGGGGGGGGGTTTCTAAAAATCTTAATAATGCAAATAATGAAAACTAACTAGACTAGACGAACTAGACACGAACTCTCACGAAGACTGAACTCAAGGATGATGAAAGAACTACCTAGACAGGAATCCTGATTGCTTTTAGTTATGATTATAATTGGAAGTTGTCTGCTATGGAACCGGGATCTTAAAATTCTCACCAATCGGGAAATCTAAGGACCTTTTCAAGAGCACGCTAAGATCCCCTAAAGGTTGTTAAACTACCGGTTTTAGACTCTCTTACAAGACATCTAATGGTGTTTATAAAAGTATCCTACAAGGCTCACTCCCTTACGAGACCTAAACCAAGGATAAGTTTGTTTTTTCAGTTAGACTTGCTAGACAGCAGCAAATAGGTTAACTTTCTAAGAAGGACCCACCTTGCGGTTTAATCACTTAGACCTAGCAATAATCTCGCACCTTACAGCTATTGATGATTAGTAGAACACTTGATTTTATTAAATTACCAAATATTACTTCTAAGGTTACTTACATGATTTTCACCCTAAAGGATCAAATATTTATTATGTGATATAGACACTCACCAAAACCTAAAACCCTAGCCCGACTCTATTCCGTGATAAAGACCGTCACCAAGATTCAAGCGAAGCAATAATCAATAATAAAATAACATCAAGCACGCAAACACATCTAACCGATAGAACAAACCGTTTACAATTTATAAACTATCCATAGCTTCCATAAATCCAAAAATAATCAAACTTAAACAATCATTCATCCATGTCTAGGTAGTAACAGAATTTTAGCCAATAATCATGTCTAAAAACATAGCAATCAACATCAAAACAGAATTCATCATCGAATAATAAAAAACAAATGAAAAACGAATGAACAAGATTGTAAAACCCGTTTTCGTCGATTCCGAGTGCTCCTGAATGATCCCCGATGATTCCACGCAGTCCCGAGCGTTCAAAACGCCTCTAATCAGCCTCTAGTGGTCGCCCAAGATGTCTAAAATTCGTAATTGTGGTGTGTTCCCCGACTGTTGTCGATTATGATAATATATTTCATCCAAAAACCCTAATCCCGCTGCTTTTACGATTCTGTGCGCATATTAGAGACTCTCGCGGCCGGCCTGGGTTTTAGTGTAAGTCAATGCGGGCCGCCCGCCATTTACACATCCGAAAACCTATTATAAGTCAATGCGGCCCGCGTATATGTTCAAGGTAAGTCGATGCGGGCCGCTTCAGCTCATCAGGTCTGCATTTCCACATCGTTTCAACTCCCGAGCTTCCGATTTCCAATCCAACACGCCGCCTTTCCAGATTTTGCTCGTTTCCGCTTCCTTTCAGCTCCAAATACCTGAAAACACAACTAAATCAAAAGTATGTACATTCTAAACTAAAAACGACACTAAATCTAACTAAAACCAAACAAACCTAGACGCGAATAAAGATGTATTTTACAATACATCAAACGTTCAGGAAATTTACGGGCAAGTTACAACCCACCATCCTGCCTTTAACAATTAAGAAATTCCTATTCAAGATAGAATCTTCCATCTAGAAGAAAAGCTCGTCCCACATACAAATCAAACCCCCCGACAAACCCACCGCATCCACTGAGACGAAACCAAACCTGGACTTACCCTGGAAACACTGCTGAGCTAGCTTGGCCCTGGAAACACTGCTGAGCTTTGACTCCTGAATTGCCAAGAAATTAATACCGTGACCACGAACCAAAGAACAAATCCAATCTGCTTTAGACCCACCCCCATACCTCTGATATTAATAGAAAGAGCATTCATTTATGACCCAGCTGAAAGCCTGAACCCTTCACCGACTCTCTGATCAGATCAGCATGATCTCGGAGTTGAACTCCGATTTTCGCCCCGAGGGCCATCGTTTCCTCCACTTCCTTTTCCATGGATAAGAGACCCTCTGCCGCGGAACCACACGGAGAGTTTCTGCAAGACCTGGCCGGAGCCGGATCTTCCTTATTAGCTTAGCCACTGCCTGTAACAACCCGCACTTTTGTGCGTTGTTACTACTCGTTATACTCGTTACGCCTAGCACCAGAGATTCGGATCATAATGTAACTATATCGTATACATCGCTATTCGAAGGATAATCATATATTTTCAAGCCACAATATCGCTATACTACACTATTATCACACTAACACTCACGGGGGCATTGAGTGAGGACCTATTCTACCCTCCTCAGTGGCCGTGATGTGTCGAACTTAAACAATTAACGCTAACAAGGATTCTCGGGCGAGTGCTGTAGCTCCAGTCGTCGTGACGATGATGACAATACGAGTAAACGGTACCCCGTCAGTCTTTGTGGCACTACACGAAATAACGTTCACGATGACATCAAGAAAGGACCTATGCTACCCTCACTGATGGCCGTGCAACGTCGATAACAATCGCATACTCGAATCGGAAACCGACTGTAAAGTATCGAAACCTTGGATTATGGATACGTAAATACGACCCCTAGTGATATATATATATATATATAATTATAATAATAACAATATACTAATAATGTAAATTAATTACGAAAGGAATGCGCTTCGAAAACTATCAAATCGATCAAAAACGAAGAAGTCCGGCCCGTTAGGATGTCTATCCGGACAGATAGACCATCCGGACGGATGGGCATGCGCACGGATGGCCATCCGCACGCATGGGCCATCCGCACGGATGGGCCATCCGCACGGATGGGCTATCCGGGCCCAAACCTCTTTTCCTCTCCTCTTTCGCCTATAAATAGCCTGTCACATCACTATTCAAGTGATGTGACAGCTCCTGTTCAACCACGCGCACCAAGACCCTTTTCTCTCGATTTCCTCGCGATTCCGGTAAGATTTCAACCTAAAACTTGTACTTCTGCAATCTACACTCGATTCTACATCATTCTATCTTTCAAAACTCGAATTCTAACCGTGAAATCTACGGATTTGAGGCGTTTTGAGGTGATGTCACCAAGAGTTCTTATGAACTTCCAGTTGGGGTCTCATTTCACTGTAAATGACTCAGATCCAGTTGATTTCCACATGTTTTAATGACAAATCACACCTAAATCTGTGTGATTTCGAGTTAACCATGAAGAACCACCATGAACGGCCAGATCTGATGGAACGGGGTGATTCCCGGCCGTTAGAATGAGTCGGAATTGACGGAACTTCAAGTGTTAGTACGAAATTACACTACTCTAAGCGAAAACAAACGTTTTTCTCTCCGTTAAACACTCGAAAACAGTGCGAAACAGACATGACAGCCGCACGGACAACAGGCCAGCCCGCACGGATGACACAAGTCCGCACGGATGACATGTCAGTCCGCACGGACGACATGTCACCCGCACGGATGACATGTCACCCGCACGCCTTACTCACCCGCACGGATGACACACTGGTCCGCACGGTTGACACACTCCGCACGTATGACTGCCCGCACGGTTGACATGTTGATCCGCACGTATGACTGTCCGCACCACCTATCCGCACGTATCACTCATGGTCCGCACGGATCACATGTTATCCGCACGGATAACATGTCATCCGTACGGATGAGGACCAATTGACCCAAGCATGTAACTTTTCAAGGCAATCTTGCTTAACCGTATTTCGTTTACTCTATTTCTTCAAGGATCACTACAGACAACTCGTAACCGACTCAATCAAGTCGTAATCTCGCTAAATACGCACAGTGAGTATACTTGACCCCTTTTTAATCGAATTTTGGGTGTAACATACGTTTCTAACAAATCGAACTCATCAATCGAACTATTCAATCAATCGAATTATCACTTGCGAATAACTGTTATGCATAGATATACGTGATGCTAGTTGCATATGTGCTAGGGCTTATACTCGCGACGTCCCACCAAGACTAGTATAGTACTATTGCGCCCGACGGGGTCTAGTTATGCCATCGTACATTCGAGCATCGAGGACTTAGTTGGTAGTATCAGTTTTGTGAGTATATATGTCGTGTATTACGTTTATGCATGTGGAAATTCGCAGCACTTTTAATCTACTATGCTATACTTATCAAACCTGTATACTCGCCAATACTTTTGTATTGACAAATCTTTTAACGTATGTTGCAGGTTAGATCGCAGACTATATCAAATCAAGCTAGGAAGTCTAGAAACTCAACTAAAATCTAGGTTGTCGGATTTGCATTGCTCGAGAGGACAATAAATCTGTGATAACTTACGTGATTGTATTATTTGTTAGTATGGGATAACGAATGTATTAAATATTATCGCAATATAGTTGTTATGGATTCTCTTGAGCAATCTGATTCGCCTAGTGCCGCGCCCCGATGATTCCGCCATCGGTTGGGGTGTGACAGATTGGTATCAGAGCCATAACTATAGGGAATTAGGTCAGACTCGACCTAGTCCGGGTCGACGTCTTAGAAATTGACCTAGTCTATAGTCTAAGTACCAACAGGCCGACTCGTACGAACCCAGTGGGGTTTGTATTGGGCTTACTTGATACTCTCGATCGAAATTGCTAAAAGCTACAACTTTGTGTGAACGCCGCATACTACAACTTCACACGAAGAAGCCTTTCCTAAGGCTAAAATGCTACTTAGCCTTTCCTAAGGCCGACACAATACACACGTTTTCGAAAATACTCGCATGACGAAACCGAGCGATCCAGTCGAGATCAGGTGTGAAAACCAAGAACTCTCGGTAGGATTGCTCACTCAGCGCATTTTTCTAGCACGAGAACCTTTCATCGAGTTAGGAGTGACATCCACATCTCGACAAAAGTCTCCATTTCTAAAACTAGTGGAACTCACGAATTTATTCGAGGAGCATAACCACAATTAGGAACGAAACTGTTAAGCCAGGGGTGAAACCCGTACCTTAATAAGTCGTTCCACTCTCTATAAAATGGTTTTCAAAAGCTCTCACCAAGGACTCGACTATTGTAACAACTCGAGCCACGCGATGACTAGGAAGGCGAATGCCATGAGCTGCATCCCAGTGGAAGCATGGAGTCTTCTAGGTCAACGCGCGCGCCCGAACTTGTAGATATAGTTGGGTTACCTTAGGTAGTCAACGCCTAAACACCCAAGGCACTCTATTATACGACCCGCCAATTTTACAATGATTGGAACTTATTTACGTTTTGAAACTTCACGCTTAATCGAATTCTCGATGTAACGATTTTCACTCCCTACTTTATAAACGCACGATTCGCACAGCCATCGCAATCTAAAACGATCCCGAATGTTCGCAACAAAACAAATGCATAATCTATCGCATTCGCTCTCGCTTTCTTACTTCAACGCTACCTCGCATATTCTAAATCGACTTGTGTATATATGATTACAAATTACATCTATATAACTATAGATATATACGAATAAACAAACAAATCATTGCGTGAGAACTTAGGAACTTCGTGTCTCCTATATGGCTCCTATGTGATTCGCATTACTATTATACTATTACATCAAGTTTGAACGCGCTCAAAACGCAACGCAAACTCAAAAATCATTATGATCGAATCTCACTCCAAGTCTCCTTCTGTCTAGATGCCTTCCAACAACTCTACTTCGAGAATGATAGCAGAGAGACGAGCCAAACGAAGGAGCGAAAAGAGGATTGCTTCACTTGTGACCAAGGAAGTGGTCAAAGTCATTCCTCAGATTGCCACACGAGTTCACTCTCTTATCAACCCTCGAATTTCGGAAGACGTTAAGACAAAGGAGCCGCAATCTACCTTTCTTTACAAGCACTTCAAAGCCTGTGACCCGATGGAGTTCACGGGTGAAGGAGGTGCGACTCAACTACTCCAGTGGTTCGATTCTATCGAAGTTACCCTTCGTCAAAGCGGGTGTCCCGATAGTCTCCGCACAACTTGCGCCACCGGAGTATTTCAATCGCGAGCACTCGACTGGTGGACCGCCGAACGTAACAAACGTGGGATCTCCGAAGCTTACGCCCTCTCTTGGGATGAGCTGAAGGAACTCATGAAGAAAGAATACTGTCCTCCTCATGAAATCCAGAAACTAGAAAACGAATTTTGGGGAATCAAGCAAACCGAAGGCGACAATGCTGGCTACACCGCAAGGTTCAAACAGCTTAGCATAATTTGCCCAAGTCAAGTCAACACTCCGGGGAAGACCATCACGAAGTACATTCGTGGCTTGCCTGAGTGTGTGGGTGACTTTGTCGAAGCTGCAAGGCCCGCTACCATCGAAGAAACATACCGCTTAGCCGCAGAAATCAACAACAAACGACTCATGGAAGGATTATTCTCAAGGAATCCTGTCAAACAAGCTCATCAAGCAATCGCCAGCAACCCTGCAGGCGAACATGTTGACGAATCTTCTGATGATTCTACTGACGAATCTTCTAACAACTCTGTTGGCAATTCTTCAAATGAATCAACTAACGATTCTTCTGACGGATCTGCTAATGATTCTTCGGACGGATCTGCTGCCGATTCTTCTGACAAATCTGCCGACAGATCTTCCGACAAGTCAACCAAAGACTCTGCAAGCGAGTCTTCGGACGAACCCTCCAACGACGACATCTCTTCGCAAGACACCGACGAACCCAGCCGCAAGCGAAAGACTTCAAGTCCGAGCTCATCACCAACCGAACTGCTGCACCCGAAACCTCTTCAAGCAGTTTCGGTGTTTCCAAAACGAGCTTACACTGGAGCTCATCCACAGTGTTACTCGTGTACCTATCATCATCCAGTTGGGGCTGACTGTCGCTATTGCAATAACTGCAACCGTTACGGTCACTTCACCCACAACTGTCACAGCGAACCGTGAACTTGAGTACAACAACAACAGCTCCAGCAAAAGTTTTCCAGCATCAGACATCTAGCAAGCGTAGGATGAAGTCGTAATGATACGATTTTCGACGTTAATCTCTATGTTTTGAACCTACTCTATTACTCGATATTGTCTCTATGCGTAACGTTAACTCACGTCTCCATTTTCTCTCTCACTCTTTAATCGCCGCACTTAGGCTAGATTCACACACATACTATATACCATATCACGGAATAATGTGTTTTACCCTCACTACATTTCTAGAACGAGGTACGATAAACGTGCAAGGAACGATTAATCGCGGGTGCACACGGGATTATTTGGCTCAGTGCACGGTGATCGTAGTGAATTCTAAAAGTGCCATAGCGTTTGACAAAAGGTGACACCAAAACACGGGATGAAAGTAGTAGGCGTCGGGCGAGGAATGTTTTACCATACTACCGAAGTTCCGTGAAGAAAGTGCCACGTGGAGCTGAACGTTATTAGACCTATTATACTATTGTGATTATTTTCAACACACTACACTCAATCGCAAGGCGTAACAAACTGTATCATTGCAAGATTTGTCGTAAGTCTGCAAACGCAATGCAATCGCCCCATCGATGGACTCTGGGGAGTCTACCTCGCAGGCAAGTTGCATCGACGCAAGACTGGTCGTAAGTCTGTTGCAACGAATCTCAATCAAGCAAATAAACGCTCACGATGTTGTTGAGTGAGGACCTATTCTACCCTCCTCGATAGCTGTGATGCGTCATGACGAAACATTAAGCTTATTTGAAACAAGAATCGAACCCGACTAATCGAAATCGCTTACCTTGTGTATCTCGCAACCTCTATCGCTTATCACGTGAGCCTATATCATCTGATGTGTATCAATTTATCGCTATCGCTTACCGTTATCTTTGACTTTTGTGCTAAGTTGGAACGCATGACCTCGCCTCACGAGAGGAAGCTCATATGGTTAAAACAACGTGTTTTAGTTATATCAGCGGCTTTTCGTGGAAACAGGCCATGTGGGGTCTGATGTTAGTTAAATTCTGTGGTGTTAATCAATCGAACCGAACCGCGTAAATCGAAATCGCAAACCTCCATCGCTTGAACGAAACAACTACCGATTATCATGATTCGTTCATCATCACCGTCATCGCAAGTGCTTCATGTTTATTCGTTGATCGTCTATTGTGTAAAGTACACATGACACCGCTTCACGAGGCAAAGCTAACCTGGCTAAGCATGGTGTTTCGCCATGTTAGTAGACCCCCGTGGAAACATGCCATGTGGGTGTAATGTGGAACCTAATCGAAAACGCGCTATTCGCTTCTCCCTTATCAACTCGCTGGAATAATCTATTCGATCCTATCTTATGCTCGGTCCGACTTCCTATCGATTGGGCCGAGTAAACGCTTTTCTATCCGAGTCATACCGGCACACCTGACACCGCCTCACGAAACGGAAGTAATATGGGCAAAACATGGTGGATACGCCGCTGGTAATTCCTATATATAAGTGTTTTAAACATATTAACGAACTTCCGTGGGGAGGTGCCAAGTGGGGCTTGATGCCAAATTACTCTTTTCAAAAGGATAAAACTGATATTTTTATAAAAACTTTCATTAAAATCATGGGACAAATGAAATTTTCTCACGACGTGGAGCTAACATCAATCAGTTTAACTCCATGTCCAAGGAAAGTTTCATAAAGCCCAGTTTTTCCCTAAACTTTTACAACGTCAAAATAAAACCCTTCTTAAGACATTGGTTCGACATCGAGTTCAGCTTGAACCCATGTCAGAGGGAAGTTTTGTAACCCTTGTTTTCATCTTCGAATTCCTTAAAATGTTAGAAACTTAAACTTCCTTGCAACATCGGTTAGCATCGCTTCTGCTGGCCGCGCGTCAAAAGGAAAATTTTCAAAAGACTATCATTCTAAATCCCTTTTTAATATCTAAACGAACGCTTCTTGTAGCGTTGGTTAACGATCGACCCAGTTAACTCTACGTCATGAGAAACCTTTCAAATTACAATCGCATCGAACTAACGAATTCTACACAAGACAAGATACTTGGAATGCCAACTCGTGGGATTTATACTTTCATCTTTGCATCGCCTCCTCGCTATCGTAGTCAATCTCTCTTATTCGAAACATTCGCACTGTCAACTTACGATTAAATCGCTCGCTGTATCGCTACTCATACAAGATCAACTCTTAGAAGTCTACCTACTGGATTAATTTCGGGACGAAATTTCCTAAA
Source organism: Helianthus tuberosus (assembly GCA_030545235.1). NCBI lineage: Eukaryota > Viridiplantae > Streptophyta > Magnoliopsida > Asterales > Asteraceae > Helianthus > Helianthus tuberosus. The sequence goes on along the minus strand of JARYGA010034686.1, from coordinate 21,378 downwards.
GTTGGGGAGACTGTAACAACCCGCACTTTTGTGCGTTGTTACTACTCGTTATACTCGTTACGCCTAGCACCAGAGATTCGGATCATAATGTAACTATATCGTATACATCGCTATTCGAAGGATAATCATATATTTTCAAGCCACAATATCGCTATACTACACTATTATCACACTAACACTCACGGGGGCATTGAGTGAGGACCTATTCTACCCTCCTCAGTGGCCGTGATGTGTCGAACTTAAACAATTAACGCTAACAAGGATTCTCGGGCGAGTGCTGTAGCTCCAGTCGTCGTGACGATGATGACAATACGAGTAAACGGTACCCCGTCAGTCTTTGTGGCACTACACGAAATAACGTTCACGATGACATCAAGAAAGGACCTATGCTACCCTCACTGATGGCCGTGCAACGTCGATAACAATCGCATACTCGAATCGGAAACCGACTGTAAAGTATCGAAACCTTGGATTATGGATACGTAAATACGACCCCTAGTGATATATATATATATATAATTATAATAATAACAATATACTAATAATGTAAATTAATTACGAAAGGAATGCGCTTCGAAAACTATCAAATCGATCAAAAACGAAGAAGTCCGGCCCGTTAGGATGTCTATCCGGACGGATAGACCATCCGGACGGATGGGCATGCGCACGGATGGCCATCCGCACGCATGGGCCATCCGCACGGATGGGCCATCCGCACGGATGGGCTATCCGGGCCCAAACCTCTTTTCCTCTCCTCTTTCGCCTATAAATAGCCTGTCACATCACTATTCAAGTGATGTGACAGCTCCTGTTCAACCACGCGCACCAAGACCCTTTTCTCTCGATTTCCTCGCGATTCCGGTAAGATTTCAACCTAAAACTTGTACTTCTGCAATCTACACTCGATTCTACATCATTCTATCTTTCAAAACTCGAATTCTAACCGTGAAATCTACGGATTTGAGGCGTTTTGAGGTGATGTCACCAAGAGTTCTTATGAACTTCCAGTTGGGGTCTCATTTCACTGTAAACGACTCAGATCCAGTTGATTTCCACATGTTTTAATGACAAATCACACCTAAATCTGTGTGATTTCGAGTTAACCATGAAGAACCACCATGAACGGCCAGATCTGATGGAACGGGGTGATTCCCGGCCGTTAGAATGAGTCGGAATTGACGGAACTTCAAGTGTTAGTACGAAATTACACTACTCTAAGCGAAAACAAACGTTTTTCTCTCCGTTAAACACTCGAAAACAGTGCGAAACAGACATGACAGCCGCACGGACAACAGGCCAGCCCGCACGGATGACACAAGTCCGCACGGATGACATGTCAGTCCGCACGGACGACATGTCACCCGCACGGATGACACACTGGTCCGCACGGTTGACACACTCCGCACGTATGACTGCCCGCACGGTTGACATGTTGATCCGCACGTATGACTGTCCGCACCACCTATCCGCACGTATCACTCATGGTCCGCACGGATGACACATTGTCCGCACGGATCACATGTTATCCGCACGGATAACATGTCATCCGTACGGATGAGGACCAATTGACCCAAGCATGTAACTTTTCAAGGCAATCTTGCTTAACCGTATTTCGTTTACTCTATTTCTTCAAGGATCACTACAGACAACTCGTAACCGACTCAATCAAGTCGTAATCTCGCTAAATACGCACAGTGAGTATACTTGACCCCTTTTTAATCGAATTTTGGGTGTAACATACGTTTCTAACAAATCGAACTCATCAATCGAACTATTCAATCAATCGAATTATCACTTGCGAATAACTGTTATGCATAGATATACGTGATGCTAGTTGCATATGTGCTAGGGCTTATACTCGCGACGTCCCACCAAGACTAGTATAGTACTATTGCGCCCGACGGGGTCTAGTTATGCCATCGTACATTCGAGCATCGAGGACTTAGTTGGTAGTATCAGTTTTGTGAGTATATATGTCGTGTATTACGTTTATGCATGTGGAAATTCGCAGCACTTTTAATCTACTATGCTATACTTATCAAACCTGTATACTCGCCAATACTTTTGTATTGACAAATCTTTTAACGTATGTTGCAGGTTAGATCGCAGACTATATCAAATCAAGCTAGGAAGTCTAGAAACTCAACTAAAATCTAGGTTGTCGGATTTGCATTGCTCGAGAGGACAATAAATCTGTGATAACTTACGTGATTGTATTATTTGTTAGTATGGGATAACGAATGTATTAAATATTATCGCAATATAGTTGTTATGGATTCTCTTGAGCAATCTGATTCGCCTAGTGCCGCGCCCCGATGATTCCGCCATCGGTTGGGGTGTGACACTGCCAACAGAACTGGCCCTTGTGTTGAGATCGAAAACCCCTTCACCCCTATCCGAACCCCTGTTGATTTCTCCTGAACCATTGCCAGCTCTAGAAGTAAATCCGATGAACCCAAAGCCTGGTTCCTCCTCTTCTTCACCCACTCTAGATCTTTTCTTAGGTCTCGCATCTAACGGGGAAGCTTGACTAGAAGATTGGGCCCTGCCCCTAGAATATTTAGAACCCAAAATAGAACAACGTTGGGCCCTTTTTACCTGTCTATTAAAAGCTCCAATAATAAAAGGGGCAGGCCCACTAAGAATTTCAGCCCCATTAAGCCCCACCGTCGTTTGAAAGGTCTGGTCCCCATGCATACCCATAGGAGGCCCCACATTATCCTCGAGACCCCCCCTCCTACTGGATTCACGTAACCCTCGTGCATGGGAGCATCAGTATTGGAAAACGAACCGCCGCACTCATGAGTCCCCTCGATACCATCTGAATTCTTACTCTGACTTACCTTTTCCACTTCCTCTCCTGCTACGGATCCCTGACCGGCCACCGGAGCCGACCGGAGAGACGAACTACCGTCGTCGGAATCGCCATCCAAACCACCAAGACAATCCGGCACCCATACCTCTTGTTCCTCCTCCACCCACACTCTATAGAATCTATCCTTCCATTTCAAATTAACCGATTCCCTGATCCTATGCGCCTCCCCAACTAACACTAACACTCCCACACTGAACACCGACAAATCTTGCACCCCGTCTATGATTCTAGGAATATGAAGGACCTTGCCAAAGAGGTCACCGACCTGTGAGAACACTTCCTCATCCAAGAGGTGCAACGGAATGCCGAGGATTCTCAACCACGCCACCCTTTCCAGCGGAAGAGATTGCCCGGCCCACATATCCAACTTACTAAACCACGGCCCCCATAAATGTTTTGACTCCAGAAACGTCCTAGCCGAAGGCTCATCCGGGAATGAAATCATGATCGACAGCCCTCCTAAATAGAACAGTCTAGCAAAATCCGTTTTAGCTATCTTCAGCAACCTCTTAAAGTCGACCAGCGTTTCCCGGTTGGCCGTTCTACCCACCACTGCCAAACCATACAAGTCTTTGAAAGCAGCACTCCTGTCAGGCACAATAACGGTCTTTTCTGCTTTAGGGCAGCCCCCTCTAATGCCCCCGCCCACTTCCGCCGCTCCAACACTCACACCTTTAGCTTTACCCAGAACTTCGCTGAAGGTCCTGCCATCCCGGAGATTAAACGAGTAGTTACCAGCTGGAAAACCGGAGGGGTTGACATCCTTCGGAATGGACCCAGGTTGTCGAAGATACCCATCATTCTCCACAGCAAAGCGAGCCACGTTCACCCAGAGTTTGGAGTTCCCCCATTTGACACCTTTCAACTTCTTCTTCATCTCCTCCGAGTTTTTGACCCCCTTAAAAGAGACAAAACCAAATCGGTTGCCGTTCTTGTCCCTCTTCCGGGCCACATAAACACCTGCAACTTCCCCATAATTACCGAAAAACTCCCCTATCTCCAAAGAACTGCTCCTCTCCGGGAGATTTGACACGAAGAACTTCAGGGGATCGGCACAAGCCTCACCCATACTTCCTCAGCCGAGCGACGGAGCTTTAAGAGGTTAACGGGACTCGTACCAGGCAGGCTAAGCGAAACGGAATAGCCGCGACTAGTAACAGGCCTGCTAAGCAATCAAGATCGAGTCGCCGGTTTGGGGGGAAACGAAACGAAAACACAAAAGTTAAATGAGTTAAGTGTATATCCTATATAGTGGAAAGCTGAAAATAAAAAATTTAAACAAAAAACAAGTAAATGTGACATCACTTCTATCTTTACTATTTAAAAAAAAACATAATTAGTTTTTTCTTGGAAATAAAGAAAGCCAGAATCTCGGAAATTATGAGCTTATCAATTAATTGTAACCCTTTGGAAATGAATTAATTCCACTAAATATTATATTGTATTTACACATTCCATAATTAATTAACTTATGTACTAAAAAATATCCATTCTCTTTTAATTAATTCAGATAATAATATACTAATAGATTTTTACTAGCTTTCAAATAAATAAATTGCAATACATGTAACTTTTTACTCAACTAAACCATATTGATACCGCTATAGGAACATCCGCAACGGTATTAGTTATTATTTTAATTGTATTTTGGTTTCGATACGAGTGGGTTTTTATATTTTTTTGGTATTTTATACCACCCGTAATGAAACATTGTAACTCGAAACCTTTTGTTTTTAACTAATATTTATTAGGTTGATACTATTGTAAACATCTTATGTTTTGTACATGTACCGAAGTACCGCCTCAAAATGCAGGAAAACCTACACATAGAATGATTTATGCCCCCACGATCCGACCCGACCCGCCCCTGACCGGAAAAAAAATATAACAATAGACAAACGACTCTTAAAAATTTTTGGGCACCCCAAGAAAAAAATTACTGGGTCCACCACTGTTTGCAGGTTACTCTGTTTTGTAGAATTTTGGATCACATTAGATCTAAATTTTGTCATGAAAATGTTTTAATAGCAAAACTTGAATCTCGGTTGCTTGGTTGAACACTACAGTTGATCGGGAAGTTCATTTAATAGCAATTTGTATGGGAGCATGTAAGTTCCTTTATTTTTGTTTTTGTTATACATTTTGTTTAGTTTTCTGGTTACTTGATGGAATTCTAGGTTTCTGATTGAGAAATTGTGCACAAAATTTGATCAATTCGAAAATATAACAGTTAATTGGAACCCTAAATTTAGGTGCAACAAAGTGACAAGTTAAAGAAGTTCATGTTTATGTAGGTAACGTGTTTGATTAAATGCTTATTTGGTTTTTGCAGTTGTGTAAGAGTTGAGGGACTGCTGGAACAGCGAGATGGAATTAAATTGTTGGATTGGATGAAGCAGAAACATGGTTAGGTAATTTATTGTCCTTTTATTATGTAAGAATTGCATAAAGTGTTGGATCGTCTATCAGAGATCTAATCTAAAGGGATCTTTGATATATTTCATGGATGAATTAATAAAAAAATATGATGGATACAATCTTGAAATAATTAGAATCTGTTACGTTGATTTAGTTGTTACTAGTGATATGTGTACGGTTCGGGCAATGTGTCGGATGCAGGATGCAAAATCTTGGAGTATTGGTCTCATGTTGACAAAGCAATTGTGTCCGAGGATGATATATCTGATGATGATGGTAAACATTTTCTTTTTTTGCTTTTATAGATTAGGCACTTACGATAGATATCAGTTCTATGCCTATTAGGGCATAAATGATCATTGTATTGTTAACGTATGTTTTCACTTTTTCGTAACACAAATAATTTAACTTTCAGATGATATTGGTGTTGTGGAAGGCCTTACCTTCAGAGACGCCGCACCCTCTGACCAACGCCTTGAGAGCACGCTCTAAAAATTTCTACAATCTAGATTCAATGTACTCTACTATTTACTCCTTTGGGTGGGTACATAACCTTATACTAGGATATCCAATACGATTACATAAGTTATATCATTTATGAAATAATTTAATTCTTTGAATCGAGTGTGATGTTTTGCACACTAAAAGTACACTTCAGGCTTCTTTTAGACCCATTTGACCCGTTTTCTTAAGAATTAATTAAGACATTATTTTTCCTTTTTTTCTATTTGATCCATTAGAGATAAATAAGACAAGGTTCATCTATAAGATTTTAGCTAGGGAACGATTGCAAAATTTCATCACTAGTGATAGTATTCTAATTTTATGGCTCATCTGATGCATATTTTTGTAGGATTAAGCAAAACAGTATGATAGGACCTGGATTTTTTTTTTCTTTTTGGCTGAGCATGCTTATTTGGATTTTGTTGTTCAGGTCAGTTTGTAGAATGGTACATAAGTAGTAAGTATTCATTATTCACCAAAATTGGGATGGTTCTCTAGGAGCTAATCACCAGGATGCTTCCATTCCAAGACATGAAACCTCTACATTTGCGGAGGTGAATAAAGGTGATTGTATAACAATCCTCAATAAAACCGACACCCTTATAATTTTTTCGACACCCTAGTATATTTTAAAATGTTCCAATATATCTTTAAATACACACCGTATGTGAAAATCGAGCACAAAATACATTAAATATTATTTAAAATAAATAAAATCTAATTTTTAAGCTGAGGCGGCCCGCGTAAACCCACCCCAACCCTTACGCGGGCAGTATAAAAGCTAAAGCCTGGTTTCATTGATTTTCTTAAGTTCAAGCGGGCCGCGTAAGACCCCCGTTTAGTTAACGCGGGCCGTGTGAGATCAAGATAGTGGCGTAGCCCGGTGATGACACGTGTCATCATTGTGGCGAAGCTAGGCAGTGACCCGGACACCCTAAACCCTACCCGGACTAGTACGCGAAGTCTAAGATAGCAATGTGAGTTTATCCGATTTTTGTTAAACTTTTTGTAATATTTTACCAAACCTTAATTGTTTTACAATGTGATTAAGTGGTGATTGAGTCTTTGTAGTTCTTCAATTACTGCCGGTATGTTGGGGTTTTGTATACAAAATTTACTACACTATGAGTAGTAAGTTGGGACGACAATACATTACCATTGGACAACGAGTTAGCCAATGTGTAATATGACCCACCAGTCAGGATTGACAGTACTGAATGAGTAATTGTGAAAAAAATAAACAATGTGATTGCTCTCAATATTGTTTTAATTGATAAAATATTTCTTGATAAAACTGGGATTCACTCACCAGTATTTCCCACTGACAAATGTTATTAAAACGCGTTTCAGGTAACACAATGTGACAGCCAATTAGTAAAAAGCTAGCTGAAGAGCACTGAAGGCTTGGGGAAAAATGTGGCTATAAAAGTTACCTAAAAGACGATGTTTTAAATTCAATAAAATAGGGTTTATCCCTATAAACATATTGTAATAAGAAACTTGGGTTTTTCCCTTGTGATTATTAATATTAAATATGGTGGTTTTACTCTGATAAACATTTCCTAACTACGGTCCTGATGTAACTTCCGCTGCCAAATTAAACAACTGATACCACCGAAATTCTGAGTTCGCGTCCGCCCGTTCCCGGGACAGATAAGGGATCGGGGGTTGCGACAGAAGGTGGTATCAGAGCCTAGCCACTGGTCTAAGCGAAAGAAGTGTTCTGCTGACACTTAAAATCTAAATTTTTTGTTAGGAAATAATTTATGTGATTAAGTGTTTTGTGTTATTTGACTATTTGTTAGTTTACAGTATGAGTGATCAAGGACCCTCAGACATGTGTCGTCAGTTGTCTGATTCACCTAGGAGTGAAGGTACATCTTCACAACCTGCCCTTTCTGGGAATTCTTCTAATCAGGAAGAAGGGATGTTTGCCTTTAAAGCTCAGCCAGAAGAGCCATTCCCTCATAAGAAAAGAGGATGCTTCAGTAAGGAAGCAATTGCACGTAGGAAAAGAATGCGAAAGTTGCAACAGCAAAGAGTTCTAGCAGCCGCTAAGCGAAAGACAGATGCCCATACAGAGTATATGCTTAATAGAAGCCTATCCAATTTCCATATCCTAGCTACAACTGCTGCTGACCCAAGTCTGGAACAACTAGTAGCCCCACAACCCTTACCTTTGATTCCCACTCAACCGATGGAGGTAGAAATGCCTGATTTTAACCCTGAGGAGATACCGAGGATACCAGCCCCTAATCCTCTAGATCCAAATTATGATCCATGGTTTGATGATCTTAGGGATAATGTGCCACGCTATCACTTAAACGAAGAAACCTTGCCAAACTTAGCAGCGTATCCAGGTTTGGACCCACTAGATCCCTATTTTGACAATGATGAATACATTAGGGAGATTTTGGAGAATCTATACCCTTAGGAGAATCCAGTACCTCAGTACCCAGAGCCAATACTAGTACCTGCACCCCCAATGAGTGCAGAGAATTGCAAGAACTCCGAAATTTTGGAGAAGAAATCATAGAAAGTAGCGAGAGGATGAGATATGTAGGAGAGCAACTAGTATGGAAATACGATGAGCGCCAGATGGATTTCAGGGGAAATCCATATCCATGAAGGAGATGGTAAAGTTGGTAATAATAATAAAATAAATAAAATATGTGTAATAATAATAAATCTATCGTAGTATAGACCACTTTGTGGTTAACGAGGCATAGTAGTATTGTAATTTTAATTTCTGTTTTAGTGTGTATTTGACGCATATTATAGCAAAAAGAGTAAAGTCGCAATGCACGACGTTTTTGACCAATATGTGTATTATGTGGTTGTTACTTAAACTATTTAATTATTCTATTAATGATTGGTAAATGTTTAAAATTCAGATGGCCGACGAAGGAAATCAATGAAATCTGAATAATGATAACCAGAGTAACATTAACGTGGTTAATGAGAATCCAAACATCAATAACAATGGAAACCAAATGGATAATAGTGTCGTTCAACATATAGTGGCACAAGGAATCATAGATGCCATGCCATTTATTATTCAAACGATTCAAGGAGCGAATAATAAAAGTAAGCATAGCAGTAAGCGACCAATTGAACCAGAACACAGCGTGAACAATGGGCCCGTACTTCAAGTGCCCATTCCCAAAAGAAGAAGAACCGTGCTTTACGGTTGTTCTTACAAGGAATTCTGGTCCTGCAAACCAATGGAATTCTCAGGCAACGAAGGGGCCATTACAACCATACGATGGATAGAGAAAACTGAGGCAGTCTTAAGAATTAGCAAGTGTGCTAAAGAAGATAAGATAATGTTTGCTTCTAATCTATTTAAGAATTCAGCACAAGAATGGTGGAACACTATACTCCAATCATGAGGAAGTGATAGAACCTACAATATGGAATGGGATGAATTTAAGGACAAGGTAGAAAGGAAATTATTCCCACCCAATGAGAAGGAACAGATAGCAAACAAATTCCTAAACCTTAGGATGACTGGTGTGGATAGTAAGGGATACACTAAATTATTCTTCGAATATGCTAGAATAGTGCCAACTCTTGCTTCACCAGAACCAGTGTTAATCTCTCGTTATATCTGGGGATTAATTGGGGAGATAAGACACGTAGTCAAGGAAGCTAGACCTCAAACCATAGAAGAAGCTGTAGAACTAGCAAATACCTTGACAGATGAATTAGTCTGTACCCGAGAAGAGGATCAAAGGAGGAACCTAACCCAGAAGCTCACACAAGAATTTCGTTCTGGAAATTTTAATCGTGGGAAAAATATAGGTTCTACCTCTACACCTTACTGTAAAAATTGCAAAAGAAAGCATTCAGGAAGATGCTCCATATACTGTAACTTTTGCAAAATATCGGGACACAAGGAAGAAGACTACAGGAAGAAAGCTAACAACAGGATATGCTATAACTGCGGAGAACAAGGTCATATCAAGCCTAATTGCCCGAAATTAGCTCCAGCTACAAACAACAAGAATACCAAAAATGCAAGAGCATTTGTTCTAATGGCAGAAGAAGCAAAGATGATCCCGGATGTGATCACTGGTACGTTTTTAGTTAATGATATTTTCGCTAAAGTATTATTTGACTCTGGTGCAAACCAAAGTTTTATTAATACATCATTTTGCAAATTTCTAAATCAGTCATTAACTAAACTACCACAAGAATGTCTAGTAGAGACAGCTAATGGAGAAACTGTTAGGATTACTGAAATCTTGCAGGAAGCAAGCATAGAAATTTTAAATCAGAAATTTATTGCAAATCTTTATCCCATGAATCTGGCAGGATTCGATGTTGTTTTAGGAATGGATTGGTTAATAACCAATAAAGCCAGTATTTTATGTGATCAAAAGTCAATTCAAGTAAATTCACCAAAAGGTAAAACGATCACAATTAAAGGAGATAAATCATCTAGATCCACAAAGTTCATCTCTGTGATGAAAACGGCAAGTTTTATAAGAAAAGGTTCTATAGTGTATTTGATTTCCATAATCACTAACACTAAAGGAAAGGATTTATAAGATATTCCAGTAGTATCCCAGTTTTCAGATGTATTTCCCGAAGAATTGCCAGGGCAACCTCCAGATAGGGAAGTTGAATTCAGAATCCTTTTAATACCAGGAACAGCACCGATTGCCAAAGCACCTTACCGTTTGGCACCTGCAGAAATGCAAGAATTAAAGAAACAATTAGAGGAATTATTGGAGAAAGGATTCGTACAGCCAAGCTCATCGCCGTGGGGAGCACCGATTTTATTCGTTAAAAAGAAGGACGGATCAATGCGTATGTGCATTGACTACCGTGAATTAAACAAGGTCACGATTAAGAATCGGTATCCATTACCAAGAATCGATGATCTGTTTGATCAACTACAAGGAGCTCGATTTTTCTCTAAAATCGATTTAAGGTTAGGATATCATCAATTAAAGGTACAGGAAGAGGATATTCCTAAAACAGCATTCAGAACAAGGTATGGCCATTATGAATTTATTGTCATGCCATTTGGTTTAACCAATGCCCCAGCCGCATTTATGGACATGATGAACCGAATATGTAAGCCAAACTTGGATAAATTCATAATTGTCTTTATAGATGATATTCTAAATTATTCTAAGAGTAAAGAGGAACATGCAACGCATTTGCACGCACTTTTAAGTTTATTAAGAAAGGAAAAGCTTTATGCTAAATTTTCTAAGTGCAAACTTTGGTTAGAACAGGTACAGTTTCTCGGACACCTAGTCAATCATGAAGGAATTCATGTGGATCCAACAAAAATCGAGGCGATTACTAAATGGAAAACCCCTGAATCACCAACCGAGGTTAGAAGTTTCTTAGGATTGGCCGGTTATTATAGAAGATTTATTCAAGATTTCTCTAGAATAGCCATTCCCTTAACTAAGCTAACCTGTAAATCTGTTAAGTTTGAATGGGGATTAAAACAAGAAGAAGCCTTTAGAATCCTTAAGCAAAGATTAACCCGTACACCCATACTAGCATTACCAGAAGGAGCTGAAGACTTTGTAATCTATTGTGACGCTTCCAAATTAGGTTATGAATGTGTATTAATGCAACGACAAAAGGTTATAGCTTACGCATCTAGACAACTTAAGAATCATGAAGAGAATTATTCAACCCATGATTTAGAATTAGGAGCTATAATTTTTGCTCTTAAGATTTGGAGACATTACTTTTATGGTAGTAAGTTTACCATATTCACTGATCATAAGAGTTTAAGGTATGTTTTCAAACAAAAGGAGTTGAATATGAGACAAAGACGCTGGATGAAAATGCTTAGTGATTATGATTGTGATATCCAGTATCATGAAGGAAAAGCAAATGTAGTGGCAGATGCTTTAAGCCGAAAGTATCATGAAAATCCAAAAAGGGTTCTCTTAAATTAAATCTACAAGTAGATTTAAATGATCAGATAAGAGAAGCACAAGAATCAGTAATCAAGGATGATACTGAAAAACTAAAAGGTATGATTAAGGAATTAGAACAAGGAACAGATGGAATTTGGAGATTCCATGAAAATAGAATGTGGATACCTAAATTAGGAAACCTACGTCATCGTATCTTAGAAGAAGCCCATAAGTCTAAATATACGATGCATCCAGGAAATGATAAGATGTATCAAGATTTAAGAAAGAATTTCTGGTGGATAGGAATGAAAAAGGACATAGCAGCCTATGTTTCTAAATGTTTAACTTGTTCACAAGTTAAAGCTGAACACCAGAAACCCTCAGGTCTATTACAACAGTTAGAAATGCCAGTGTGGAAATGGGAATTAATAACAATGGATTTTGTTACTAAGTTACCCAAAAACAAAGAAAGGAAATGATACAATCTGGGTGATTGTAGATAGGCTAACCAAGTCAGCTCATTTCCTACCAATGAAGGAAACTTTTAATATGGAACAGTTAGCTAAGTTGTATGTAAATGAAATTGTTTCATTAAATGGAATTCCTTTATCAATTGTTTCTGATAGAGATAGCCGATTTACCTCTCATTTTTGGTCAAGTTTCCAAAAAACCATGGGAACCAAGTTAAATCTGAGCACAGCTTATCATACTCAAACGGACGGACAAAGCGAAAGGACAATTTAGACAATGGAAGACATGCTTAGAGCTTGTGTAATTGATTTCGGAGGTAATTTGGATGATCACTTACCTTTAATAGAATTTTCTTATAATAATAGTTATCACACAAGTATCAATGCTGCACCATTCGAATCACTTTATGGACGAAAGTGCCGAACCCCAGTATGTTGGGCAGAAATTGGGGAAAAGCAACTATCTGGACCTGAGATAGTGCAAGAAACAACCGATAAGATTATTCAAGTCAAAGAACAACTGAAAGCAGCATGTGATCGACAGAAGAGCTATGCTGATAACTGACGCAAACCCTTGGAATTTCAAGTAGGAGATAAAGTATTATTAAAAGTCTCTCCTTGGAAAGGAGTGGTAAGATTCGTAAAAACGGGAAAGCTAAGTCCCAGGTATGTTGGTCCTTTTGAGATTATTAAAAGAATAGGACCTGTAGCCTATCAGCTACAACTGCCAGAGGAAATGGTAGGAATACGTGATGTATTTCATGTATCTAATCTCAAGAAATGCTTAGCCGATGAATCACTGGTAATACCTCTTAAGGATAAATAGGTAAATGAACAACTCAAATTTGTAGAGAGGCCTCTACAGATTGAAGACAGGAAAGTCAAGAATCTCAAACACAAGTGACTAGTTCTGGTCAAAGTGAAATGGGATTCCAAAAGAGGACCTGAGTACACATGGGAGCTTGAATCAGAAATGCAAAGGAAATATCCGCACTTGTTCCAGTAGATCTCGAGGACGAGCTCTAAAATAAGGTGGGGAGAATATAACAATCCTCAATAAAACCAACACCCTTATAATTTTTCTGACACCCTAGTATATTTTAAAATGTTCCAATATATCTTTAAATACACCCCGTATGTGAAAACCGAGCCCGAAATACATTAAATAGTATTTAAAATAAATAAAATTTGATTTTTAAGCTGAGGCGGGCCGCGTAAACCCACCCCAACCCTTACACGGGCAGTATAGAGGCTAAAGCCTGATTTCGTTGATTTTCTTAAGTTCAAGCAGGCCGCGTAAGACCCCCGTTTAGTTAACGCGGGCCGCGTGAAATCAAGATAGTGGCGTAGCCCGGTGATGACACGTGTCATCATCGTGGCGAAGCTAGGCAGTGACCCGGACACCCTAAACCCTACCCAGACTAGTACGCGGGCCGCGTAAGCCGTTGCTTACTCTTACGCGGGCCGCGTGAGAACCAGTTTCAGCAACTATATAAGCAGGCCATCGGGTTCAAACAGAAATCATTCATTTTCTTTTCTCAATCTCGGAATCTCTGATATTAGGCATAATATTCGAGTATTATACCCCCTAATTAGCGAGGTTCTGCTCCTTTGTAAGTATTATAACCCCAGTTTCGTATTAGATACGCTGCTCGATTGATTTAGGGTTCCGTAACAACTGTCGTTGTTCTGCCCGACGTAGTTGTTGGAATACCGTCTCGGGGAGGGTATCATTAATATTATCAAAGGGCTATTATACTAACCTATGTACAATTGTGTAAATTATAGATTAATCCCAGGAAACCCTTACATGAAGTCTAAGATAGCAATGTGAGTTTATCCGATTTTTGTTATACTTTTTGTAATATTTTACCAAACCTTAATTGTTTTACAATGTGATTAAGCGTTGATTGAGTCTTTGTAGTTCTTCAATTACTGTCGGTATGTTGAGGTTTTTATACAAAATTTACTACACTATGAGTAGTAACTCGGGACGACAATACGTTACCATTGGACAACGAGTTAGCCAATGTGTAATATGACCCACCAGTCAGGATTGACAGTACTGAATGAGTAATTGTGTAGAAATAAACAATGTGATTGCTCTCAATACTATTTTAATTGATAAAATATTTCTTGATTAAACCGGGATTCACTCACTAGTATTTCCCACTGACAAATGTTTTTAAAACACGTTTCAGGTAACACAATGTGACAGCCAATTAGTAAAAAGCCAGCTGGAGAGCACTGAAGGCTTGGGAAAAATGTGGCTATTAGTTGGTGAGACCAAGATTATGACGATAAGGGATCGGGGGTTGCGACAGATTGGCATTAGTTGGTGAGACCAAGATTATGACGATAGTTAAAAAGCTCGGTTCAGATGCTGCATGAGTTAACCCACGACCACTAATTGATCCGTGAAGGATGAATATAAAAGAGGGCAAAAATTAAAGAAAATCAACATCTGAAAATGGTTAACTAGAGGGAGTAAAAATTGAAAAAAACACACACATATTACTCTTCTTTAGGAACATTTACCATGTATTTTTTTGCTACAATTTTATATTTATAATGTCCATAGACAGAGGGTACTAGTGGTGGGTGGAGGAGCTGTAGGTTACTCTGCAGCTCAGCTAGAGGTTGCAGTCGGTTGTGCAATTACAACTACATGTTAAACTGAAAGTAGGGACCGTCTTTAGGCTGTTGGTGCTGAATAGGAACTCGACTACATATCAGAGGTGATTTAACTGTTAGTCGCATCTTATCTGATTAAATTATGTATTAAGCTACATGAGGATTAGTATTTTTGGGAAGAATGTTTGGTCTTAAATATCATTTCTTTATCTATTTGAGGTTAAATTTTTTTAGTAATTTTGTATTGGATATTAATGCAGTGGACCATGTGTATCATACAAGCTTTGTAAGCAATTTCTATTGTGAAATGTCAAAGTAAATGAACGCTTTTCTCATTCGAGTAATCCTTCTTCTCTCTCACCTAAGCATCTCAATACCATTTGGTGTCCGTTGCCCAAATTGGAAAATTTAGGAGCCGCCGGCCACTGGTGTTCACCGACATTCGACCATAATCTGGTAATTCGGTCGCTTCGCTTGGAGCATAGTCAAACTATCTCACCCTCGGTAATCGTTTTGTTTCTCAAAGCCCTAATTAGAGACTTTGTTAGGTGTCTGTGTTGTTTTGTTTTGATGATATCTTTAATTTTCGATAACGGTTTAGGGTTACACTGCTGAATTTCTTATGTTACAGTTTGCTTGGTATGTCTCTGTTTTGAATTTGTTGGCCATTGTGGAAATTAATGGGATGTGTATAGAATTTAGGTCTGTTGTATAACTTACATTATTCCTGTTATAGTTCCAGTCATGTTCTTGTGCTTCTAGGGCTTTCTGAATCATAACAAGTCGTCTGTGATGCCGCCAAGATCCATGGCGTTTTTTATCTTCAATTCGATTCAGCCGGTGCAAGAATTGTAAGTGTAAACTAATTTTCACTCATGTTGCATCGTTTCTTGATTTATTGTCTGCTTCGCTTCACTGATGGTTGATTTAAAGTGTTTCATATGTGAGATGAATGCTACTGAGCATCCTGGTGCCGTTGTCGATGAAGATGTTCAATCTGTGGTTATCGTCGGATTGGTGGGAAGAAATTAATAATGAATCAAGGAACTAGAAAATTGGCGAATTCTGTACAATTGGCCTCACTCCTCACAGGCGAATTCTGTACAATTGGCCTCACTCCTCACAGTTGACTTTTGTGGATTCTCTCAAGGTATGTGACTATTGTTATTCATGTTCACTTCTCACTGTGAATTTGCTACTTCAAGTCAACTGAATATAGCACCTGTCGGATAAATGAACTCATATTGTAGTAGTTAAAACTGAAATTTAACATTATATGTTTATAACAATTTTGGGATAACTGGCTTTAGTCGTGTGGGTTAGGTCAAAAGTCGTTAAAGTGTTTTCAGCACATAACCTTCTAAATTAGTTTATTACAAAAACTCGATTGTAAATGTAAGAATTTAGTTTTTTGTAATTGTCGCAACCCCCGCCCCCTTATCTGTCCCGAGAACGGGCGGCCGCGAACATCAGATGTGGTGGTATCTATTATTAATATCGCAGCAGAAATTACATCAGTACCGTAGTTAGGAAATGTTTATCAGAGTAAAACCACCTTATTTTATATTAATAACCACATAGGTAAAAACCAAGTTTATTATTACAATACGTTTATAGGGATAAACCCTATTTTATTGAATTTAAAACATCGTCTTTTAGATAACTTTTATAGCCACATTTTTCCAAGCCGTCAATGCTCTTCAACTGGCTTTTTCCTAATTGGCTTTCACATTGTGTTACCTAAAACGTGTTTTAAAAACATTTGTCAGTGGGAAATACTGGTGAGTGAATCCCAGTTTAATCAAGAAGAGTTTTATCAATTAACACAGTATTGAGAGCGATCACAATGTTTATTTCTACACAATTACCCATTCAGTACTGTCAATCCTGACTGGTGGGTCATATTACATATTGGCTAACTCGTTGTCCAATTGTAACGTGTTCCACATTTTGTATACAAAACCCCAACATACCGGCAGTAATTGAAGAACTACAAAGACTCAATCATTGCTTAATCACATTGTAAAACATTTAAGGTTTTGTAAAACAGATTACAAAAAGGTTTACAAAAAGCGGATAAACTCACATTGCTGTCTTAGACTTCGTTTAAGGGTTTCCTGGTGTTAATCTATAATTTACACAAATGTACATATGTTAGTATGTGACAACTAGAGTTTTCAAGGTCTTTCCTCGACACATTACTGGTTTATAGTCATGTTTTCACAATTCGTTTGTATTGCAACTTGATAATGTTTGGTATATGTTTGTTCATGGTTGGTATACGTTTGATGTATTATAGATTGGGTTAAATAATAAATTGTGGACTGTGTGACATGTATTGGTGTGTGTTATTCCTATATGACGAAACTATGAAGTTTCACCACAACCCTTAGCCGACGAAACTATGATGTTTCGTCATAACCCTACCTCGACGAAACATGGTTACCCGACGAAACTGGGGTTTCGTCACCCCTATGCGACGAAACATCGAGGTTTCGTCGAAGGAGTTTCGCCATAACAGGCCTCGGCCTAGGAAGGTTTCGGCCCAACTCCTCATTATATTAAAACTTCTCATTCATCAGTTACGTAAAATACACAACCCTAGAGCATTCCTTACCTGCTCCCTGCTACCGACGGCAACCATCATCTCTCTAGAAGTTCTTGTGTTTCATCACACAACCGGTTAGTCACGATTACTGATTCGGTCTACTTATTACTATGTGCATAGATATCTGTCATAATAAGAGAGTTTGTTTGCTAAATGATTTGGCTATGATTAACGCTTGAATTGAAAATCATGAAATTAGGGTTTTGATGACTAGTGCAAATCAATTTATTTAGAAACTGCAGGATGATAACTCATGGAACTGTATTCATTCATGTTTGCTAATTGGAGCCCATGCTTTTGTTTGATATTGTACTCATGTTGTAATGGATCTGATCATCGAATACATTCATGTTGCAATCTAGATCATATATGGTTACTTTATGATTTAGGGTTCATGCTAGATGTTAAGGGCTATGATGTATTTGGAATGATGATAAGTAGCATTAAGGTTTATTGTATTCAGAAGATAACTCTATGATTGATGATAATGTGAAACGGTTGTTGATGATTAGGGTTTTCTGTGTGTGCATAGCTTAATCCGTCAAACAGATGACGAAACTTCTTTCCTGACGTAACCTACGCATGTTGACGAAACCTACATCTCGACAAAACACATACTCCAATGAAACCTGAGAGTTTCGTCACTAGGGAACCACGACGAAACCTGAGAGTTTCGTCCAAGGGAATCACGACGAAACAAGGGAGTTTCGTCAATGGGGGATCACGACGAAATAGGAGGTTTCGTCAGGAGGGTAAACAGACACAGTGACCTAGTTAATTCAGTTAATGGATAACTATGTTAGTGAAGACTGAGGAACCTTGAGTTAACTTTAGGGATGGCACAAGTATCTGTTATGTGTTGTTATGGGTCATATATGGAAAATTTAGGCTTGCATGAGCTCGAATAACTGTTAAGTGCTATGTGGTACTTGTTGCTTGAATACTCATTATGATCATGACTTATACACGAACTATGAGAATGTCAACTGATTATGTATGTATGAATACTATAGGCTTTGACTGAATTATTTGTGAACAAGTAGTTAATCATACAGAGCAAACCGAGGTGAGTTCACACTTTCTATAAGGCATGGGATTCCCGGTAGTTTGGGAATGGGTTAAGGAACGGTATTGAAACCTGCGTATCCTCCTTGGGTAGGATATGTTACCTCCATCCTCCATGGGAAGGATAACAACATTAAATTCCGCGTAATCTCCTTGGGTAGAATACGTACCTCCATCCTCCTTGGGAAGGATGACAACATAGAACTTACTAGACAAAACTCTATCATGAAGTCCCTCATTTTTATATCGACTTAATCGTCGGGCCATTGGCAAACGGGTCATTAGTTAAATTGCGCTATTTAGGTTTGACAAGCCCCACACCATGCCGCAGAGGATGGGAGTGAACTAATGGATCTATGCACTTAGTCAATGATGATAGACATTGACGTTGGGCACAACATGACTCAGTCAGTTTTCGATATGGTAACGGGTCTAGTGGTTATCATGGGGAAGCCCCCACTGGTTATGGTTTGGGAAACAAGGAATTGGATAACTCGTGGTTTTTCGAAACAACTTATGGTTTTTGGAACAACATTAAAACTGGATAACCAACTGTGAACTCGCTCAACTCTGTTGTTGACTCTTTCTTACATGCCTTGCAAGTCGTTAGGTATTTATGGAGCTTGCACGAGAAGGAGGAGTCGTTGTGGGACATGAACCGTTGTGTGCCATGTTAAACTTTATGAACTTATGACATATGTTTTGGTTTTACATTTTATGCTTCCGCTGATAACTTGAACTTGATTAACTTATTTTGGACACCAATTGTATTGTGTGGTTGGACTCTTATTTACTTTACTATATTGTTCAATATGATTGGTGGCTTGATCCTGGTCATGTCACGCCTCCTGCGGTGATACTCCACTTGTGGATTTTGGGGGTGTGACAGATTGGTATCAGAGCCATTGGTTATAGTGAACTTGGTTTTAAAAAGGGAGAAGCTTTTTGATAAAACCAGACTATAACCTGTACAGTGCTCAACGATCCACAACGACGCTTCGCTCCACGTGCAAGGCTCAACACTATAGGTGATATGGTTTATATTTATATTGCCAGCCTGTTAGTTTACATAGTGCATTGTTCATAGCATGCTTAGTTAACGTAACAGCTGTTGATTGAAACCTTGTGTGCTTACTCTCTTCTGTCACTTTATACTTACACACTTTCGCGACACTTTTCTCACTTATGCTTGCTTCAATGTGAAGATCATGAGTGGACGTCTGAACTTAACTCAAGCCCAGCTAACGACTCTAATCAATGAACGAGTTACTGAGGCACTCGCAGCAGTCCCTGCAGGAGGTCAACATTGTGACAACTCGAACCCTTGATCCTGATCGTCGTGAGACAAGCTTGTTACTCTCATTGTCAAGAGAAGGGTATTTTGGGAATACGTACATTTATTATTATTATTACTATTATTATTATTATTATTAATATTAGCAATCCGCGACAAGAAAAACGATTTGTTTAACGGGTGACCCGAATCGAAAGTAGATACCTTATCGAAAGCTTGAATGATTATCGACCGTATTTTGTTCGTGACTTAAACCGAGCGTACGGGCTTAGCGACACCTAGTATTAGGCGGATCCACGCACTTGGGCTAGGCCCAACCCAAATCACCTAGAAACCCTACACTACAAAACACCCCAAACCCTATCTCCTTCTTAATACAGCCGCATACCCCTTTCATTTTCCCTCCTAATCCCCTAAGGGGGCGTTTGGTTCGCGGAATGTTTTGGAATTGGAATTGGAATTTGTATAGGAATTAGAATTTAAAGGAATTGGATTTGGAATTTAAACATTCCAATTGGAATTGGAAATTGTTGGAATTGGAATCTCAATTCCATTTTTGTTGTGTTTGGTTGCCAAATGAATTGGAATCCATCACCCCGGCACCCACAACCATTAGTGCGTGTCGAAACGCTTCGCGTCGAAACGGTTCGGGTCGAAGCGGTTCGATTCAAAACGGTACGGGTCGAAACGGTTCGCGTCGAAACAGTTTGGGTCGAAACAGTACAGGTGGAAACGGTACAGGTTAAAAAGGACGCGTCGAAACAGTTCGCGTCGAAACGGTTCGCGTCAAAACGATACACGTCGAAACGTTACGGGTCGAAACCGTTTATAAATGTTTATTTTGTGTGTTTGGTCTTATCAGTGAGTCGACATGTATATATTATGATAGTAGACCATTTTTATTTTCAGCCATATGAATGTTTGGCCATACATGAGCAGAGGATGTGACCAACTCCACTTTCGTCATCGAAACGTTATGGTTCGAAACCGTTTATAAAGGATTATTTGTGTGTTTTGGTCTTATCTGTGAGTCGACATGTATATATTAATGATAGTAAACCATTTTTATTTTCAGCCATATGAATGTCTGGCCATACATGAGCACAGATGATGTGACCAACTCCACTTTCGCCATCGAAACGTTACGGGTCGAAACCGTTCGTGTCGAAACGGTACGGGTCGAAACCGTTGGCGTCGAAACGTTACGGATCGAAACTGTTCGCGTCGAAACGGTACGAGTCGAAACTGTTCGTGTCAAAACGGTACGGGTCGAAACGGTTCGGATCGGATCGAAATCAGTATGGGTCAAAACGGTACGGGTTGAAACGGTGCGGGTCGAAACGGTCGAAGATTCCAATGAAATTACTTTAATTCCTTCACATATAGGAAGGATTTTGAATTCCTTTAGTTAAAGGAATTTGAAGGAATTCATGCCTAATTACAATTCCAATTCCATTGTCAACCAAACACATGAAGATTTGAATTGAGATTCCAATTCCATCAAATTCTGTGAACCAAACATCTTAAGTGATGGAATTCAAATTCCAATTCCCTTAAATTCCATTGAATTCATGCGAACCAAACACCCCCTAAGTTGTATGCACCTTATCCAAACC
>JARYGA010034685.1:0-22874 GCA_030545235.1 Helianthus tuberosus | reverse complement strand
CGCATGAGTTATGTGACTTAAATAAAAACTGCACTAATCTGAATGTAATCACTATTTTAATCAGTAAATAACATGTATTGTGTTAAAATATCAAGTCGTTTTGAGTTGGGATGGTTACGGTTAAGTTTAACGCAAAACTATGCGTTAAAACGGTCAAAAATCGGCTTTTCGCATGATTTTTATAAAACTGATTTAGATCAGTAAATAAACTAATATTTTTAGTTTAAAAATAAGTATTTTAACTAATTTCAATCTTACTTGGTGTTTGGTTGGTCACGTGACTTCCGACGCCCGAAAACGTTACCGAATCGCTAAAATACGCATTTTTCAATGAACATTAGTATGGGTGAATTTTGAGTGAATCTTTTGTGATAAAATGTGTTAAGTGATTTAGACATGTAAATGTGATAATATGTTAAGTGTTAATCTAATAATAGGAAATTTAGATTATGTATGTATGCATGTACGTTTTGTGTGGTAGAAACGGTAAAACTGCGTTAGATGTGTAATTTGTTTGTCGAGCATGAAATTTGGTACTTATAAGATGTTTTATGCATAATTGCTTTAAAAATGATAAAATAGATAAGTTAGTAATATTTTGCGTGATCGGTATTAAATTCTGTGAACGTTTATGTGTATACAAAACTGCGCGCAAATCGTAAATATATTACGTATAAACGGGAGAGTTAACGGATTTACACAATAATGGTCACCAATAAAATCGTTCAAATCGTAAAATTTTATATAAATATATATATGGACTCATATATATTAACACGCCAACATAATCAAAAATGACAACTTTTCGAGAAAATCTCAAAGTTATGTGATAATTCTAAGAAATGGAGAAACTTAGGATTTTTGTGTATATTGATTTAGAATTGTTTCTATATTAGGACACATATATAAAAATCAATTTCTGGGATTGCGGTATTAAACTACGCACCCAAAGGTGAGTGTCACTAAGCCCCTCTTTCTACTATTTTATATATATTTTGGGGGTGGAACACGTCATTAAAAGGGTTTAATAATGTTTTCGAAATAAAACATACCTTTTAATATAAAATATATATTTTCGCTGAAAATATATGAATTTTGTAGGATCGTTGTCGAACCCGAAATGAGTCGGTCAGAGGTGTTCTACTCAAAATGAAAGGCGGAAACAGACATAATGAGTTGAATTCAGCAAGATATCACTTTAAACTATCTTGTATATTGATTCTGAGGCTATTACAGATCTGAAGACACTTCGACAGAGCTTCGCCGTCGGAAACACACTTTCTAATCTCGCTCCAAATGAACTAGACCTACACCTATATATAGACTCTCTGATTTCGCTTGAAACAGCCTCAAGCGAAATCACATTTCGAGCGAAATAACAACAATTACACATTCAAGCGAAATAAGCAGTTCGAGCGGAATCAGCTTCTTGACTTGATTTCTTGAACTTTGTGCTCTGAACAATGCAAGACTCGATACAAGACGAAGTCAGCAGACGTATGCACTAACAGACTCCCCCTCGGATGTTGACGAGTCTTAAGTGTCGAGTCTTCAACCTTCAGTCTTTATCAGTCTGATCATTCTCTTTGACGTGTAAGCATCCTCAAACTGTATCTCTTTCTCCTCTTCAGCATTAACAATCTTATCTATTCAGATGTCTTCAGACTCCCCCTTTCGATTTGCTGGGATCGCAGTCTGGCATGTTGAAATCACATAGACCTCAGTTATGGGAACCTGGCTTTCTATCACATTCTTCAGGTTCATAATCGAAACCTGACTAAACCTGCACATTCTTAACCCAGAAATAAATTTCACAAATTTAACAATTTACAACTTTATCTATCCAGACTCTCTCTCAGATTAAAACATAATGATTTATTAATGATAATTTCTGATAACCACATGTAGACAATTATTCAAAATCTTTTTTTCATTTAAAACACACTCCCCCTCACCACATGCTCATCATGTTTAGCACTTGGAATTTTGAAAATCAGCTCTCCAACATCAGTTGTCGAAAATCTTTTTGGATTTTTCAAAATTTTTGCTAAAACACACTAAAATCTTTTTGAATTTTTCAAAATTTATGCTAACTAAAATCCTTTTGGATTTTATAATGAAATGAAATGCAGTAAAGAAATATTTACAGACACTATTTTTGTGAGTTTGTGTAAGAGGATCATATCAGTTTTTAGACAAAACACCAACACCGTTAAGCATTAAACATTTTAAGTTCTAAACGATTCACTTAGATTGTTAGTATATTGATCCACTTAAATTTTCACACAAAGTTCAACTGATTCGAGATATAAGATTAATGTCTTAAGCACTTAAACTTAATCATGTGTCCCACCTCAGAATATACTCCCCGTATCCAGATCCCATTATTCAGTCTTACAGGTGAGTATACCACAGATGATATCTGTAAGGGGTTAAATTGCGAAAACCGTGAGAGCTCAGGTCAGAACTTCCGTTCAGCAGAGAGATGACGGCTCGACTTTTGGTGTGTCCCCTTTAGAGGATCTTTTTTACAACAGCATTGATTAGCAATTTTATTGTCTCATCATTTTATGCTGAGGGTGGCGCTATATTTCAAGCAAGCGTAAAGTATTCTCCGTGGACTAGGCCATTGCTTCTGCAAAATCAGAAGTCCCAGGATAATACCCCAGATATCACTAAGCATAAAGACCTAGTATCTCAGAAAGAGGGACCTTTCAAACAAGATTTCGGGGGTTACCCATATATCCGAGAGATGTTCCCCACGATATAAGTAAGTTTGAAATTTAGGTTTATATCTCGTCACAATCTACTAAAGGTGTAAAAACCTACTGGCACATCATCAGTGAGACCGTTTATCACATTTTAACTTTCCATTTCTTTAGCATGCTGTGATCGTCCACTGATGTACTATCATTTCCTCTTTTATACAACAAAACTCATTTTTGCAATTTATCATGTTTTTTACTTTTTCAAATTTTCAAGTGTTTTTGGATTTTCTGAAATTCTTACTCCCCCTAAAATGCAAACACATTTAAGGAAATTTGAAAACAAACTGTACAAGTAAAATTGACAACGGATATCGAATCGCTTCAATTCGCCATCCACTTGGCATAAACAATCAGAACTCCCCTTCACAACAAACTATTTTCTCATTATGATTTCAAAACACTTAAGTTTGTTTTAACCAAAATGATTTTTCCGGAAAATAAGTTTTGTTGATTTTATAAAACCACTTGTAGGTTAGGGGTTCATCATATTGTTTTTATCAACCATTTGTAGAAAATCAAGTACAACTTAATGTCCCTGATTTACCACTTTGTAAGTGAAAACCTTTTTCAAGCACTTGTAAGTCGAAATATCACAGTTACCATCCTGTGAATTTCTCAAGAAAGATGCCGATTCCTGCTCCACGCTTACAAACCTGGGAGCTCCGGTAAGTCCTGATTTTTACTTATGAAAAACAGACATCCAAGCCTCACCAAACTTGGATGTTTCTTCCTCACCTGCACTTGGGTAAAAAGTTGCTTTCTTTGTTTCATAAAAATCCTTTACCCCTTTGACTTTACCCTCAACCATTTTTCCAAAAATCTTTTTAACATTTTCGTTAAAAGCTTTCTCAACATCAAATTCTTTCTTCTCAGAATAGAATTGATTCGAGATCTCAACCTTCCCAACCTTTGATTTAAAATTCTCAGCCCTCAATGGTGGAAAATGAACATCATCCATTGGAGGTACTGATGTTTCCAGTTTTATCTCAATTTGTGGCTCCTCTGATTTTGTGGAATCAGATTCATCGCCAGATTTTACCTTAGAGTTCTTAACAACCCACTTTTGTTTATCATAATTCATACTTCTCCTGTAAAATCTCTTTGAACATTCACCAACTTCATATGTTGAATTTTAAAAAACTTTGAATTTTTCAGTTGGTGGTTCATTTTTCTCAACAACTTTCTCTTTGAGTTTTTCTGAGACTCCCTGTTTTGACTTTATAGTCTGAGGATAGTTCCATGCAATATGACCAGCTTCATTGCATCTGAAACATATTCTAGTCTCTTTTCTATGAAAAACTCCAGTCCCCATTCTCTCTTGCTTCTTGGCAAGGAATTCTCTGTTTGATTGTTTCCATAATGGGCTTTTTGCTTCTTCTTCCGAGTTTGTTCCTGAAACAAATGTCATTTTTGATTTAAAATCTCGGACATATTTTTCATTTTTATAATTTTCTGGTGGAATAAACCCAAGACCTTTCTTTTTGAAATTACCGTTATGGTTTGGTTTCTTTTGAAAACCAGAACCAGAACCGTAACCTTTTTTCTTGTTTTACCGTTGTTGAACTCTTGAAGTGTACTTTTTAGGTTTTTCTTTAAGATTTACATCTTTTATTTCAGAAATATTGATTTCTATCATTTTGAAAACCTTTTTGATCTTTTCAAAATTAACACTTCTTATTGGAAATTCCTTATCAGAATATAATTTGTCTGAATCAATCAATGTATATGCCACTTTGATTGCTTCGTCATTCAAATTAGATTTTGATAATAGGAATTCTTTATTGTAAACCCTTTTAACCGACGACTTTGAATTGTTGACCGACGAACTCGGACTTTTGACGGAAGAACTTGAACACCCAGACTCGGACTTTGACTTAGACTTTAACTCCTAATCCTCATCTATATCCAACACCTGATCGACCACCTTTTTTATTAACTCAGACTCATGATCAGTATCAGACGATGTAAAAACGATGTCAATGTTTTCTGGTAATTCATCGGTTATATCAGACTTTAACTTTATATTGACTGCTTTTTCGACTTGCTCCTCATTCGGTTTTCTAGGAGAATATCCTTCCCAAATCGGAGGCGGACACTTATTGTAACTAGCACTTTGTTTCTTACCAGTATCCTTCTTCTTTGGCTTCTCATCTTTAAATGCTTCAAAACCTGCAACAGTTGGATAAATTCGATCAATGAGATAATCAAAACTAGAATAACTCTATAATAAACATCTAATTCTCTCATTCTCTATCTTTTCATTTTCCAACTCCCGCTGCAACTTTGCACATTCTTCTATGTAATGATTTATCGCCTTCTGCTTTGTCATTATCACAGAATTCATCATAGTCAACGCATCTTCTCTTTCAGAATTTGTCTTTTGAAGACCAGTTACTGTTCTGTTTAGCACATCATACGACTCTTTCATGTAATTGAGATTGAACAACAATTGTTCTTTCATCTTTTCAAACTCAACTAATTTCTCATCTTTTTTTGTACATTGCTTGCAAGATTCTAAACACTTTGAAAAAGGCTTGATAACTTCCACAATCTTTTCAACTTCGATGACTTTCTCATTCTCAATCACTGTTTCAGATTCAGTCACCTTCACAGCTTTAACTTCTTCATTTTGAATAGTCTCTTCTTTTTTATCAACACTTTCACTTTTCATTTTCTTTTGTTCTTTTGCAGCACGTCTCTCCTTCAGCTTTTCCAAGCGATCTGCAAAATAAAATTGAAAACTTTCAGGAGATAGATGAGTTTTTGCAACATTAATATGTCTTTCTTCCTCATCATCACTACTGTCATCAGTTGGTGATTGATCAAAATCTATTTTCTTCTCAGAACTCTCATCTGAAGAACTAGAATCAAATGGTGTTTGATCAAAGTCTAATGTCTTTTCAGAACTACCATCTGAATAATCAGAATCAGATGAAGTTTGAACAACAACAGTTTCTTCTTCTGAACTTTAATCGGATGAAACAAATTTTTCTTCTTGATTATTCTCATGAACACCAATCGCTTTCATCCATTCTGTAAATAGATCAGGTTCTTGAACTAACTTTGCAATAAAAGCTTTAAAATTCCCATTCTCATCCGCAAACTGATCCCAACTGAACCCCTCAAGTAATTTTTCATCATCTTGATTTATTAAACATGCTTTACTATCAGGTGAAATATATTTGTTCCAACTAAAACTTGGAGCTATTTTCTCATCATCTTGATCAATGATACCAAAATAAGCTTTCTTATTTGCATCTTCGATCATTTTCCCATGAGCAGTTTGTGTTTCTTTTTGTTGATATGGTTGATGAGAAACTTGTTGATATATGGCTTTCCGATAATAATCATCTTTACCAAAAGGATTCTTTGCTCCACTAGCCTCTTGATTTTTGCATTCTCTTTTAAAATGACCTTTCTCCCTGCATCGAAAACAAGTAACTTTAGATTTATCAAAACCCAAAGTAGACACATGTGCATACAGAAAATCATTTCTCCCTGTTATCATTTTAAACTTTTCTGCTCACCTCAAGACACTAGCTAGACACCATTTGATGTCCATGAGCTCCATTTCTTCAGCATCTATCTGATCGTAATCCTCTTTTGTCAGCATAGGATTTCCGATCCTCCCTGCAACCAAACCTTTATAAGATTGTAGCACAGTTGCAAGTAACGCCATGTGATCTTTTGCAATTTCTTCAGAAAAACTTTGACCATCTGGAAGATTCAATGCAATGTTGCACTGTATCACACAACCATTTCCACTTTTTGAACTTTGAGAATGAAAACTTGAAGTTGAACTCTTTGGATTAACACTTGGATATGAAGAAAATCCACTGCTGCTATTTGGACTTTGTTCAACATTTTCTGATGAGTTTCCAGCACTAAAAGCAGTTTGAATTTTCGGACTCTTTTCAACCTCTTGAACATTTCCTTAGTAATACATTTTCACATCTTGTTGATTACTCGGATTATTCATCCTCGCAATCTTTTGCTATTCAAGATCTTGACCCTCAATCTTCTCGATGAACTGAGAAATCGTCAAATCATCATAAACTCCGGTGTTCTTTAAGATCATAAAAAATGTACCCCATTCTTTCTGAGGTAAAGCATCAGCTAATTTGTCGACCCATTCTTCTCGATCTTTGGTTATGCTTAGCAAGGACATAGAACGCACTAAGTGGCAATATCGTTCAATCAATTTCTTTGTGTCTTCCCCTGGCAAACTTTTGAATAGATCAAATTCTTTCTTAAGCAGTGCCTTTTTACTCTTAATCATCTTCTCACTTCCTTCAAACTTGATTTTAAGAGCATCCCAAATTGATTTTGAAGTTTTGTCATGTTGAAGCAATACAAAGATGTCTTCTTTAATAGCTTGCTGAAGTAGACTAATCATCATCTTTTCAGCCCTGTACATGTCTCGTTCTTTGTCATTAAATTCAGAGATTTCCTTCTCAACTTGCAGATCAGTACTTGGTAGAACATACTTCTTCAAAATACACTCCCAAGATCTCAAGTGATTGGCTTGAACCCAGTTTTCAAACCGATCTTTCCAACCGTAATACTCCTTAATGCTCACTAGCTTTGGGGGTTTTTGCGTAGTTCCAGTTTCATTTTCCAAGTTCATGTTTTGAGCAATGGTAGCCGGAGTAGTCGGAGATGTTGCAAATGCATTGTAAAATTCTTCACTCATGATTCGGTAAACTTTTCTCAAACAGACACTTTCAAGCGAAATACCTGCACAACAACTTCAAGTGAAATTAATAATTTTCAAACAGAATGTCAACTCAAATGAAATAACCGATTGAAGTGAAAACAGATTTGCACTTTCAAGCGAAATCAAGGTAATATTCAAGCGAAAACACCTTCTTAAGCGAAATCAATTGAATTTCAAGCGAAATCTCTTATTTCGCTTAAACCAACATCAACTTTTCAAGCGAAATCAAATAATTTGGTCAAGCGGAATCAGGTTTTTAGTCCATTTTTATCAATTCTAGTCCGAATTTTGAACTGATTTTCTCAAGGGTTTGTTAAAACACTATTCCGATTATGTTGTGAAAAATTCAGGCCATTTTAACTGTGAAAAGTTGTTTAATTTAGAAAAGAATGTGTAGAAGTAAGAAAACACGATGAAATCAGGCTGAAATCTGCAGAACTCCTCCTCCTGAGCTCTGATACCAATTGTAGGATCGTTGTCAAACCCGAAATGAGTCGGTCAGAGGTGTTCTACTCAAAATGAAAGGCGGAAACAGACATAATGAGTTGAATTCAGCAAGATATCACTTTAAACTGTCTTGTATATTGATTCTGAGGCTATTACAGATCTGAAGACACTTCGACAGAGCTTCGCCGTCAGAAACACACTTTCTAATCTCGCTCCAAATGAACTAGACCTACACCTATATATAGACTCTCTGATTTCGCTTGAAACAGCCTCAAGCGAAATCACATTTCGAGCGAAATAACAACAATTACACATTCAAGCGAAATAACATAGTTCAAGCGAAATAAGCAGTTCGAGCGGAATCAGCTTCTTGACTTGATTTCTTGAACTTTTTGCTCTGAACAATGCAAGACTTGATACAAGACGAAGTCAGCAGACGTATGCAATAACAAATTTGATAAGTCATACGTTTCGAAGTAAAACGATTTTGAAGAATGAATATTGTAAGTGCGGTATTTCTTAAGAGAAATGAGAACGTACGAAATGGGAATGAATTCCGGACTGAGTCTCAACATTTGAGTGACAGGGGAATTCGTAATTCGTAGTATATTAAATTGTCATATTAGTAGGATATATATATTGTACGTGAGGCAGACATCATATTGTTCTTCGAGAAAGAACCCTGCGCCCATGATGTCGTTTAATCAGTTAAGTATGGTACGCGAGGAATTGTTGGTAGATCTATCAGGTTGACAACCCCGTCGTGACCGGTCGCCCCGTGTCAATGTCAAACGACGAATTAAGATTCTGTTTATTGTCTAGCTTTGATTATCCCTGCATGGTTAATATATAGTTCGTATCGTCTAGCTATCATACGAGTCTGAAAGTTGACACAAGAATTTAATATACAAAACCTGGGCAGTACTTCTATTGTCGAAGTAATGAACTGACGGAAGGCCCATGGATTTTATTAAGAAAGTAAAATGGACTTTCTAAAATTACTTGGTTGTTTTCAAATAAACACCTAATCAGAAAGTTTTCCTTGGAATAAAATTTGTTAGTAAACAAATAAGTGAACTCACCTTCCTTTGTGTTGACACTTGATTTTAACGTGTTCTACAGGTACATGAAATCGGCTTCGGGAAATCATGGCGTATCTTGTGTTTGAATGATGCATGTCGTTTGTTTGAAAATGTTGGACAACTTTTAAACTTTCTGGGACTTTTGTAATAAGATCCGCGAGGATCAATGACATTTTAACTATGTAGTTGTGTCGTGACTTAAAACGTAATGTTTAAATTAAACCAATATGTCCAACAATAAAATGCATCGCTCGACAAGATATAAATGGGCACCAACTTCCGTCTCCACTACGGTTAAATATTCCGCTGCGACGTATTTTGGGGTGTGACAGAAGTTGGTATCAGAGCCATTGGTTGTTAGCGAACTAGATGTTTTAGTGAAAAACACTAGACTTCAACTGGAGAATTTTGAAATACAAAGTCCAAAATTCTCGAAGCCAAGATTTCTAAATAAACATAGAAAATATTTTATTATGTGTGAAAACCATTATATGTTTTATGTGTACATACGTGATTTTTTTTTGTTTATTTTTGAGCCTTATGTGTTATTACTCATGTTGATCACACACTTACTTGTACGGTTATATATATGCGTCACAGATGTCGCACGAGCACGAGGTCATCGAGAACAACGACTCAGGTAGCGAGCCAGATTTCGAGACTTCACCCAGATCTATTTTAC
Source organism: Helianthus tuberosus (assembly GCA_030545235.1). Classification (NCBI taxonomy): domain Eukaryota; kingdom Viridiplantae; phylum Streptophyta; class Magnoliopsida; order Asterales; family Asteraceae; genus Helianthus; species Helianthus tuberosus. The sequence goes on along the minus strand of JARYGA010034685.1, from coordinate 13,178 downwards.
CAGAGGAACCTATCACAATCCCACAGATGGTTGGTATGGCTGAGTTTGCTTCATCATTCCGTGTCGACCCTGCTTTCGCTAGCCAGGTATATCCCCGATATGCTTTCACGAGCAACGGGTGGATTGATGACAACGATGACGCTCCTCTCTCGATCCATGAGACAGGACAATCATCTGGCACAGTACCAGTTATCGATGACGTGATCAGAGATGTCCCTGTGTTTGGAGGACCTTTCAGTATTGCACCAGCAGTGGATGCCACTATTGTTACAGCTCTACCATTAGAGCCGTCTGTTGCTCCACCTGCTATTGTGATCGAGCCTGTTGCTGAGGTCCCTCCACCTGTTTTGTCAGAGTCACCTTTACCTGTCATTGAGTCACGCGCATCTCCTATGCCTCTATTAGTGTATTATCACCGCAGAAAGAGAGTTAGGCCTGCTGGAGAGGTAGCTTCTATGTCACAAGCTGAAACTGCATCTGCTTCTAAGAAGCAGAAAAGGAGTTTGGGTGGATCTATGTTGCCATTGTGACCGACAGTTCGCTGCCATTCGTGAAGAGCTGGAAACGACTAAGGGTAAACTGAAGGACCTCGATGGGCAGATGGATTGGTAAGAAGAGTTGAAGAAATTAGACGACAGCGTGGTGAATCAGATGCATTGGAGGATTATGGATTTGGAGGAGTTGGTTAGGAAGATGCTAGATTACATAGGGATGAAGCGTTAGATGTTGTTTATGTTTGTTGATGGTTGTTGTGTCTGGATACTCTTTTTGATGCTTTTCTTTTGGGGGCCTGCGAGCCGATTATATTTTGTGATATTAGGTAGAAATCTTGTGAAAAAAAAAAACTTGTTATGGGTGTCGATGTAGACATGCCAATGATAGACATGCCAATGATAGACATGATGTATTGAAAAAAAAGTTGTCAATTTCTATGATAATATCAGATAATTAACTTTTGGTTTAAAAATTGTTCTCATTAAAATGTGGATATTATACATGTGCAATGTTGGTCCACTAATGTTTAATGATTGAATTATTTTTATTTTGGTTATCGTCTCATGTGATTATTATTGTTATAAATAATAGAAACGACGAAAATGCCGCCAAAAGCAAAACCGATACTTGACTACCTGCCACCCCGGAGGAGTTGGCACGACTCATAACCCAACACGTTAATACTGCCTTGGAACAGCGTAACGCTAACCAAAATGATGGTCAGAAACGTGAATGTGATACTCCTTGTGACATCTGTGTATTTTAACCCTTGTACTGTTCCGAACAACTTTGTATTTAATAAAATATGGTGTTTTAATTTCAATATTTATGACATTAGTACATTTTCAATCATTGTTCAATTCCGAACTCTCAAACCTGTTCTGGAAGTGAAATCGTAAACAGTTACGTAAACATAATCAGTTTAACACGACGTACACTCCGGAACCGTGACATAAGCCAAACATACCCTAAATACCCTTTTACATAACTTAGAAATAAGTTTCAAAGGATTCGGTATGGCAAAAACATGTTTATTCGAACTTTAGAACTATTTGCGACAAAACTGCGAAGTTTTAAATTTATAAAACACGTTAGCCAAGTTTTAAATTTATAAAACACGATATTTTACTAACACCAAACACACATATGGGCAAGTGCACCCATCGTGAGCGTAGTATAGTGTTGGCAAGATACCGTGGTCGTCCAAGGACACAAGAGCTTTTAATACCGGTTTATCTTCAACGTCTAATCAAATCAAAAGTTTAGAAAAAGGTTTTAAACTAGAAAAATAAAAACTAACTAAAATGCTGAAAAATAAAATAAAAATAAAAACAGATAGACAAGATGAATCACTTGGATCCGACTCGTGTATAGTGTAACCTTTGATTATTTTCGTACTTTTGCACTTGTTAAGAGATTATCTTAGTTATTGTAGTAGGCCCCTCTTTTGAAGGTGATGTTACCCTCAACCCAGTAGTTTGAGTCAGCAAGGATACAATCCTAAAGGGTCGGATTATTGAAAGATAATTAATTAAGTTATTAATGCATAATGTGGTAGGCCCCTCTTTTGAAGGTGACGTTACCCTCGGCTAAGTAGTCTGAGTCAGCAGGGATATAGTCCTAAGTAGCCGGGTTAAAGTTTTAATAGTAGCTTACATATGAGGGGATCAAAGAGTTTGGACCCCCGCCATCCAATACCGGTGTGTATTGAAGGAGGTCCTACTAAATTTGACCCAGGTCCTTGCAGGATCTATACACTGAACAAGGCAAGACTCTTACCAAATCGTTCCCTTAACCCCCGACTAGGTAGCCAACATATCTCCATATAGACCGTGGAGATACGAATGGTGAAAATCTTTTATTTTATATAGACAGTAAAATAATGCCAATACACCACGGACAAACGATATGGAAGAATCACCTTCAACATAAGAAACTAGTTATTAAAGTCATTAATACATAACCAAATAAAAAGTGTGAAAAGATTAAAAATAAAAAGTATTACACTAGACACTTGTCTTCACCAAGTGATGTAAGAGACTTAGGCAAACATGACCTTTAATTGTCAAGAACTCTTACGATCAATCTTGGATCCCGAGACGACTCACACACTCTATGATGGATGATGGTGGTGGATGATGGTGTTGTGATGGTGGTGGGTGGTGGGTGAAGTGTGAGAGAGGTGGTGTTGTGATGGTTTGCAAATGAGCCAAGCACCCCTATTTATAGCCTGAACAGACGCTCGGGCACGGCCCGTGTCCACCCTTCTTCTCTTTCTTCATTAATTGCAGTTTGTCTGCATTAGTTGACCACACCCCCGTGTCCGCTGGGCATGATCCCGTGTGCAGAAGCGTATCTATACTATCAAGATTTCCCCAGATCCAGCAAATCTTAGAGTTGACCACGGCCCCGTGTCCGGTGGGCACGCCCCCGTGCTCACTGAGCACGTGTTCAGCCTTCTGTTATCTTGTTTTTGCTTGGGAAGATGCTTTCGGAGGGTCGGGCATGCTACGTTTATTCCTTTTCTTGTATTTATGTTAGATTTAGCTGCCTTTTTGCTTCTTTTGTTCATTTGAGCTCATTTAATCCTAAAAATACAAAAGGAAGACAAAAACACACTTTTCCAACATTAGTTTTATGCCACATTTGATGTAATTTGTATGTTGCATTTTGCACACATCACCGGCCACCCCGTGTCAAGTCAAACGACAAATTGATATTATGTTCATAGTCTAGCATTGATTATACCTTCATTGTTAATATATAGTTCGTAATGTCTTGCTAACTTACGAGTCCGAACATTTGATTCTATCAATTTAATATGTAAATTCAGGAAGATGTCTATGGTCGGGAGGTTCTACGGAAATCTTTTCGACGGCTGACCCTTGAATTTTTTACAAGGAAATAAAATAACTTTCTTAAAAATTATATGGATGTTTTAATAATAAACGCATAATTAGAAAATTTTCCTTAGATCAAATTATTTAAATTTGAATATGTGAACTCACCCTCCTTTGTGTTGACACTTGATTTTAACGTGTTCTTCAGGTGCTTGAGTTCGGCTTCGGGAATTATGGCGTATCTTGTGGTTGTTGATGCATGTTTGGTTTGATAATGTGTTGGACAAACTTTTAAAACTGTTTGGAAAAAATGTAATAAGATCCATAAGGATCAAGACAACTTAATTATGGTGTGGTTGTGATGAACTTTAAAACTTATGTTTTAAAATCTATGTTTTAATTAAGTTAAAATGTCCAACAATTCGATGCATCGTTCAGTAAGATATTATTGGGCACCAACTTCCGTCACCACTACGTTTTATATTCCGCTGCGACGATTTTGGGGTGTGACACCAACCCTCCAAGCTTCTCCCCAAGACCAAAAACTACGAATCAGAAGACAAGCACGGGGCCATGCCACCAAGGCATGGGGCCGCGCCCCACTCAAGATTCCAGAAAGAAAAAGACAAACAAAAGCAGAAAAGAGACACGGGGCCGTGTCCAATAAACACGGTCTGTGGTCAACTCCTAGATATGAAATCTTGGATAGTAAAGCAAGTACAATGGCCACGGGGCCGTGCAAGCATCCGGACTGACACAACTCATTAAATGAAGACAAAGATGAAGGGAGCACAGGGTCATGCCCACCGGGCACGGGGCCGTGTAAAGCTTCTGTTTCCAACTATAAATAGGGGTGCTTGGTTTAATTGCAATCCATCCCTTGGCAAACCACTTCTCTCACACCTGCCACCACAATACCACCATCATCCACCACATTTATCCATCATCCATCTTTAGAGTGTATAGTAGTCACAAGATCCAAGATTGATCGTAAGAGTTTTTGTCAAACAAAGGTCATGCTTGGATAACCTCTTACATCACCTGGTGAAGTCAAGTCATTTATGTATTACTTTTAATTTTCAACTAGTTTGGTTAACTTAGCGAAATCCATCGCTTTTATTCCATCAAATTCTTCATGGATATGTTATTTTAACCCGTTTAGAGGTTTTTAGTGAAATCTTTCACTTTTAACAAACAAATTCCTTTCTTTGCGAACTTATTCATTCGGTTCACTCATACGGAATCCACTGCTTAAGAATAAGCCGAGTTTCTTGATTTTTATCTTAATTATTTAAGATAATTCAATAAATAATATTAACGAAATTCTATAAAGTATATAAACACATACCTTATACTTTATCCTCCAATCTTGCTTTTGCTTGATTTGATTTACCGACACTTCGCTTGTGTCACTGTATGATCCCTTATTATTGGCGATCAATACCCTTCGTTAGTAAGGCCTTATGGGCTGTCACTTTTATCTTGTATCTATTTACCTTTGTTGTTTACTTGACCGAGTCGCCAAATTTGGCCACTTAGTTATACGAGTTTGTCAATTATGTTTATTCTACGCTAATCTCATAATGAATAGCGTATTATACAAACTCTTAATTTTACAAACTAGACTTATCAGTCCAGCTACTTTATACCCATCTCTCGGGCTACAATGCGATTATATTTCACATTACTTTTCTTGACCGTGATCGGGTCACATCATGTTTAAGTTGATATAACTTTTCATTATCGAAAATATCCCTTTCAGATGTATCGTCTTGCACCTATCGGTGTCAAGACCTGTATCTTTAAATATTAGTCATTTCTCAATCATCTCATACTCTATATGTTTGATAAAATGCTAATTTTGACTAAAACTGAATTTTAGTTTAACATTTTATCTTTAATTTATGTCAAGAAATTTTGATGACTTGACATTTATTCTTTTACAGTCTTTGTTTTACGCGGGGATTCTCAACTGGTTCCCTCGCTTTGTCTAAGTAACCCGTAGGTTCTTTCACTTAGCGTCGTGGGCTATTTCATTAGGCTTTCACCTTGTTAAGGCAAGGCCCTTATAGTTCATTTCTTTTTATTCATGAATTTTGGTCCCGTAGACCTTTACACTGTTTATAACCCGAAGGTTATGATGATCCTGTAGATCATTCTTTTTATGTTTGGAAATCATTTGTTTTCACATTTGGAATCCGTATCTACAATCGTTTTCTTTCAGATAATTCTTCCGAATCTATGACTTCTCACGTCATTTATGCGTCGGTTTGTCTTATGCTTACCGTTATCCGGTTTACATATATATATTTCCTTCCAACCCATTACCTGGTTTGCATTTCCTTATGCCCTCAGGCACTATACTTTATTCAATCTGTTTGGCTTGTTTGTGTGAAATCAATCACTTGTGAACACTCAAACTTTGTTCTTTATTCAAACCTTTATTCTTTATTTGACCATCCTTGACGGTCTTAAAATTTCTGAATGATGATGATGATCATCATCCTTTCTTTACTACGACCAAAGTCAATGACTTCGATCATATTTTTGTATGGGCAATACTTTCGTTGCTATGACCTCGCGGGTCATTTATACTTTGGTTTTACATGCCCCTTTTTGTTAACCATGGCTCTTTCATCCATAATGGCTTTTTTCACGAATTCCCTTGGGTCATTTATTTTTATGTACTCCATATCGTTTTTATGGTTCCTGCTAAAACCATTTATACGAATATGCCTATAAGATTTCTTGACCCAAGGTTCTTTTAACTTTTTCATTTGTCTCGATCTTACCACATCGGACATAACTATGCTCATTATAAGAAGCTCAAGGTATCATGTGTTCACTACTTACTTGGCCAGAGTACGCGATCAGCACATGGTACACGTGACCTTATTATAATTACCACATTACGTCCCATGTAAGTAATTCCTCAATTTATTTCCATATTTATGATTTTCATTTGGTAAAACTTTATTTAATTGTCAATTAACAAATATGAGTTTTACCCGTTTTATCCTTGTACATATAAAATGTTCCTTTTTATAAACATTTATACAATCACATTCTTTGATGTGATCATTACTTTTCTCATTAGAATTTATATTGAGAATACTTACTTGGATGATTATTCTCGTCCAAGTTTATATTTAAACTAAATTCAGTTATTGTCTTGTTATTCACGACTGTGAATAATACATAACTCTACTGAATTTCTCTTAGAAATGTCATCCTGGATAGGTAACCTATCCAGGTTTTCCAAGTTTCATATTCTATATGCAACTGTCATTCACTGTGTATTTGTTGCATATTATTGTTTGTGCTATAAGTTTAAGACGTGTACCTTATAGATACTTGCCCTGATAAACTTTCCTTGTTGTTCGATCTCTCATTCGAGATCATTTCTTGATTCATGTCCTTAGCGTGTATGACTTACTTGTCATATTTCAGACCATTTCTTTATCGTATCGATAATTCTTTAGACTCTCGTCATCTTCGGATGCGAGGGTCCTTTAGCTAAAACATTTACAAATATTAGTAATGTTACATTAACAAGCGCTCCTATTATAATACAAGGCTTTATACGACATGTGTGAACACACGTAATTCGTTAACTTTATCGGTATTTTATGACTTTACTTGGGGTAACGTGCGTTACACGATATCTTATGTGTTGTTTTTAACACTATATCATACTAGACCATCAATATACATAACAACTTACCAGATTTTGCGATCAAGTCTCGAACCGAACACTTTACTCTTTAACCTTGAGCTCTGATTACCAACTTGTAAGACCCTTACTTGATTTATACGATTTTCATATAGTTTTCGACTATAAATGGGTAAATACGCTTACACATACTTTATTTAATTCGTATTTCTTAAAAACTTTTAAGAAACAAAACAATTCCATATTTTATAAAACATTCGCCGTTTATAAACGTGATGACCAATCATAACGCAGAAGCTTGAATTTTGATCGTGTTCGGTTCTTTATCCAGCTTGATCGTCATCCGGTACCACACAATATACCTACATTTCATAAAACATGAAATAAGTTAATCATTTAATGTTTATAACATGTCTAAAACTAAAGCGCAAGACAAAACAAACAACAACAACATTTTTACCAGTTCTGGTGGCTCTCGCGGGCCGCGAGAGCTTTGACTAAATGGTTCGCGGGCCGCAACAGCCGCCGCGTGTCGCGAAGACACTAATGTCCTTTGTCGCATGGCGCTAGAGGCACTAATTTCCAGCAGATTTTGCTTAAAAACTTGCACTTTTCAGCCAAACTTAGTTTTACGAAAACGGTCATAACTCCTTCATTATTGATCCGATTTAAGTCACGTTTCTTCCTACGTGATCGTAAATTTATCCTCCATCATATGGAGTTAAAATCCGCTATTTGGATTAACAAAAATTGAGAATTTTAAGCCTTCGTCTTATTATCTTTTTACCAAGTTTTGACCCGTTCATGATTTTATCAAACAAACCTATTTGTTTCATTCAGTTTTCTCATGAACATTATGTTATAACTATTTCCTATTATACAAGGTCATAACCATGGGTTTTTATTCATCCTTAACCCGTTAAGGGTATTTGAGCATTTTTTTATGCATAATTCACGCTCATTCATTGCGAGTATCATATTTCCACATTTACTTATCAATTGTTCTTCCGCCACAACTATAATTGTGGTGGATTTTAATGTGGTAACTATTTGTTCTGAGTTTTATCCCTCGGATTTCTATTTTATGATAAAGACTCATATAGAGTCATTTGACCCAAAGATTTACACCTTTCGCTTTTTATACTTATTCAAAGTATTTACTTGATCAAAGACTCGTTTTCGAACAACCTTTAAGAGTCGTTTGCTCGATATACTTTACAAGGGCGTTTTGGTCAACTTAGCCCTTCTTTTACGACGAAGGATTTTTAATGACATGTTTGACCAAAAATCCCATTTTTAACTATGATCTTGTTTAAGAATCATTATGTTACACAAAACATAATGAATATCATTTAAATCATTAGGTTTACGTATTAAGGTAACCATATGTCCATTTTTGACTTGTCAAGCTCTCATAGAACCTCAAGTTCTAAATGATGAGTTGACCTATTATACATACCTGGCTCGGATCAATATATTGACCCGTTTTAATGCCTTGCTATAATAACCGCTACTTAATAGCGATGCTAATATCCATTAGATATTTATTCCTGTAAACATATAACTCGACAACAATCATTAGTCGATATTGTCAAAGGGTGATATCTTCACCTTTTGACCCGTTTGGTTTAACTGACCGTTTATCTTTCCGAGATAATAATTATTACCATCTCATCTACATAACTCACTCCGGTTTACACCGTACGATCATTCTACTTATAAACTATCTCATAACACTTTTGACCCATTATGGCTTACACCATAAAGTGTCTTTCAAAACTAATGGTAATTGTCAACGCGTGACCAAATTACCGTTTCACCCTTATTATCTGTTTTGGCTTACCATATAAGGTAACCATTAAAAGTTCATTTTCCATTCATCATAGTATGACCGAATTACCGATTTACTCATTTTTAACCATCAATATGGTTTTTTATCATCTTCGATTATCTTGTTCCGTATAACTACACGTCGAAACATCATATTTCAATTGTTTATTTATCTTATTCGAAATAAATGCGATAAGGGAATATTTTACAATTTAAGAATAGTGTAAGCTATACTTACCTTGCATCCTAATTATGCTTTTCCTTCATTCTTGATTCGTTTGACCCGCTTCCTTCCCAATCTTTCACTTATCTTGTCAAGCATCAAACTATAATTGTAATTTGCAAGATGGTTAGATCAGTCATAATCATCTACGACTATTCCATCCTACGATTCTTATGTCGAATTTATCATTCGATCATATCATTGGTCAGTTTGACTTTTTAATGTCAACTGCCTATTAACGTAAATAATTACATGATGTAGCTCAACTACTCGTTTAATTACTTGGTCAATTATCCGGTAAGTATCATTCTTATCCTACCATTTTAATCACTTTATTAACCAAGTTCTTGTAATCGAAATTCATCGAATTAACACAACTTTAATCATTTTTAACACATGATGATATCAAACATGTTTCAACATAAATAGATCATCGATTTTCATCTTTTCATACAAAACTCACTTCCTAGCAAGTATGATCAAGTACTCAAACACATAATTTGTTCAAGTATCTCTTTATTACTATCATATATGATGATTATAAACACAATTATATCACATTAAAACTCACTTATCCTAGTGTGGTAAATCATTTAAACATTCAATTCATAGCATCCTATGTAAAATTTTCACTTAGGGTTTTGTTCCTAAGCACTTATACATCATAATTCAGCCATAGCTTCAATAATTCATTCATAATTCACGATTATGATGTTTATTCAAATTTCACAACTTCACAAATCATCAAAATTTTACATACCTTATGATCCCCTAGCATGGGTGATCATTAATTCACGTTCAATTGTGAATTTGGGCTTCGTTTAAGCTTTTAATTTGATGATTTTATATAGCTAGGGTTTTGCTCCATGGGAGCTTCCCCTGATGTCGATCAATAGAACACACACTAAGTGTGTGTTTTATTTTCAATTTCTTTTTATAGTTTTTCAAGTTGTCCAACTTTGGCCCCTCTTATTTGGTTAGTTATTAAGTAGGCTACATCCTACTTATTTCCAACCATACCCCCTTTTATTAAATAGGTTAAACAATCATAGTTAACTTAGTGGGTTCGGGGAAATTACAACTCGTTTTGTTTTAAGTCCCGTTAACTCGGGCCTCTTTGAAACTTTATTTTTTCTCAAAAGCTTTTATACAACTTTTATTTAATATTAGGTTGATTTATTTAAAATCCTAGTATTCATCGGGTTACTTTTACCACAAACGGTACTTTACCCGTCTTTTAGTATTAACATGGTTTGATTTCCAAACCCGTTTTCAGGGTGTTACAATGGCCGAGGGTAGCGTTGCCTCCAAAAGGGGGACGTGCCATATTTTACGTACTTAAAATATATTAAAAACCATACACACTCACATACATGTCACGTTAAATTGCCGAGAAGTCGAATGGCGCTTACAACCCGGAATTCGGTTTTCTCTGCCCAGTTATCAGCCAATGTGGCATGATTAGACGCCATCTTAGTAGCCATAAATGATCATATTGCAACAATCAAGACTTAAATGATTAGAGATGGCAGTTATTGTGAAAAAGTAGAAGATGATCAGAAGAACACGGTGGCGGTTAACACTTTAATGGCCGACAAAAGAGATGAGGTCAACTCTGATAACCAGAAATGTGGTCATCAGATTTTGGAAACTAAAGCTGATATACCTTATTTACCAGCTATGCCTAAGCCATTGCAACCCACCCCTAGAATCCCTCCACGCATATCTGATTCCGATAAGCACAAGCGATTCCTAACATGCACACTGTTGGAATCAAGAGGAGGGGAAAGGAATACCAACTCTGAACACCCACTTGTGATTGAAGGGGACACACATGATAAGGAGGAAATCACTAAAATCAAATGTGCTAGTAAACGGTCATCTAGGTGGTGTCCAAATGCAAAAGACAAGAAAATTGCAAGGCCTTCACAATCCGTTTTAGCTTATGGATGGGTGTATGAAGTGGATCAACCTACAATTGAATGGTTGATTGCTTGGCACAATAGTCAACAAACATCGTATTGTTGATTTGATGACAAATCTGTTGAATGGTTGATTGCTTGGTAAAAAGAGAAGTATACCCTCATGTCTAAGGCACATGTTCTGACTTAACTGAAAATTTTAACCTGGTTAGTGCTAAAGGACAAAAGGTGAAATGAGTTTTCCAAATAAAGGATTGTGACTGTAAATATTGAAGTTAAAGAGTATACATTGAAATCTGATATAAACATAAAGGAAAAAAGCGTAATTTACCCAACTTCCTGTTAGTTACAATAATGTTACCGTAACTTCCTGTTAGTTACAATAATCAATAATGTCACTGCCACATATTATGGGTAACGTAGGAGACATCTCTATCCCCTCGGGAATCTTTAGAAGTATCACTGCTTAGCTTTCAATTCGCCTCTGACCATTAAATGAAATGTGAATAATTCGTCCTCTTCTCTTTGAAAGAAGGGGCGCTTCCGGTTCTTTCGGTGCTTGAAACAATTTTGACTTCTTCATATTACTATATCTCTAGAGTCAATAATTTTATATGAGAAACTACTGAACTCAATCATTTGTTGCCGTTACTCTTCCATTTCCTGTTGAGGTCTATCCTGTAGAGGTACTCAAATTGGATCAGTGATCGATATCTATTTTTCGTCGTAAACCTAATTGGTTACTTCCAATTACGTAAATCAATAGTTCAAACCGCACTCAAAGATAGGGCATTTCTCATTTTTATAGGAATTTCTGTACTAGAAACAATGGTATCTCCAATTAACGATCCATGTTTATTTCTACCCTAGCACACAAAATCCTCTTTTTATTTGAATCTTCATGTATATTTAGATGAGCTCAAATGAACCATTACATATTTCACAATCATATTATGAAATTGAGGACAACCTTATTACCATTTTATCAGATTAAAATATATGATTACAAATTAATTCACATGGTTTAATACTCTACACCCTTATTTTCTGTAACACCCGTTCTTATAAATTAAGGTTTAACGTATCATTTACGAAAAACAGTCATGTAATTAAGATTACATATGCATTGGAAATTACGGGTTTATTAAAAAATTTTACAATTTAAAAAGTATACAACATATTATGTGTACGTTCGTCGTTTAACATAATAACGATACATAGTGCGGAAGCTTATTTCGTGATCGTGTTCGGTTCTTGCTCGTCGCTTGATCTTCATCCGTGCGCTCTTGGCATTCACCTATGATAAAAACCAACTTAAAATTTAGTTTTGATAGTCAAATATTAAGTTCAAACAAGTACAGGGGTTAAAAATGACAAAAATTAACAATTTTCGGAGTTAGGGGGCTAGACGTGACGCCAAGGGCCTAGGTGTCACGCCTAGCCCTGTTTTTCACAGCCTGATGCTTCAGCTGATGCTGTACATACCCAGCACGATCTGATTTCACGGAAACGGCCATAACTTCTTCGTTATTGATCCGTTTTACCCGATTCTTTTTCCTACGCGTCCGTAATTTAATCCTCCATCTTATGGAGTTAAAATCCTACATCCAACATAAGAAAGTTTGAGACTTCTAAGCCTTCGACTCGTTACCTTTTTACCAAATTTTAACCCGTTTATGCATTTTATCAAACAAACGTATTTATTTGATTCCTATATCTCATACACTTCTTCAAATTAATGTTACCTACTATATTAGGTTCTAATCATAGGTTTATTACACAATTTAAACCCGTTTTCGCTCGTATGCTTATTTTGACCCATTAAGGGTATTTAAGCACTTTAAATCTTGAAATCGCTTTCATTCATTTCTAGCATCTTATTCCTACATTTCTTATCGAGTAATCTTCAACTACAACTCTTTGTGTGTTGGATTTCAATGTGTATATCTATATGTTCCGAGTTTTACCCTTCAGATTGTTATTTTACGGCAAGACTCCAATAGAGCTATTTGACTAACGTATTACATCTTTCAACTTCTACACTTATTCTAAGTATTTATTTAATCATGAATCTTGTTTCCAAACAACCTTTAAGGGTTGTTTGTTCAATTTAACCTACAAGGGCATTTTGGTCAATTTTGGTCCTTCTTTTACGACAAAGGACTTCAGATACTTGTTTTACCCAAAAATTCGAT
>JARYGA010034684.1:0-24890 GCA_030545235.1 Helianthus tuberosus | reverse complement strand
TATTATATATATATTATTATATTATTATTATTATATGTATAATATGGGTTGAGTTATAATACAAAAGATTTAAAAATAAGAAGGGTAGGAAGGCACCAGAGAGTGACAAGTGTCCTATGAGTAATTAAATGGAAAGGGTAATTTTGTCTACAAGAGGAAAGAGAATATGCACATGCAAGTCACATGCTATTTCCCCCCTAACTTTTAAACGTCCGTAACTTTTTTATACATCATTTGTTTTAAAAAAAAATTATACCATAAAATCGAGCGTTTTTTTATCTTTAATATGAGTACCATATTGTTATATTTTTCAAAAAAATTTCAAAAACCCAGTTGCATATTACACAATGGACGTGATGTAAAACACAATGTAAATTAGATTAAAAGCACAATCAATGACAACAGATAAAGACACAATGGACAACATACTAAAACACAATGAACATAACGTATAACACAATGACGATAACATATAACACAATAAGAATCAAACTAAATAAAAACACAATTGATGACAGCAGATAAAATACACAATTAATGACAGCAAATAAAAGACACAATGGAGAGCAGATGAAGACACAATGAAAAACAAACTAAAAACACAATACTTAACAAACTAAAACACAATGAACAAGATAATAAAAAAATTGAACAAATTATTAAACCACAATGGACAACATATTAAAACACAATGAATAACATATTACACAATGGACATGATGTAAAACACAATGTAAATTAGATTAAAAACACAATCAATGACAACAGATAAAGACACAATGGGCAACATACTAAAACACAATGAACATAACGTATAACACAATAAGAATCAGATTAATAAAAACAGAATTGATGACAACAGATAAAAGACACAATTAATGACAGCAAATAAAAGACACAATGGAGAGCAGATGAAGACACAATGAAAAACAAACTAAAAACACAATACATAACAAACTAAAACACAATGAACAAGATAATAAAAAAAATTGAACAAATTATTAAACCACAATGGACAGCATATTAAAACACAATGAATAACATATTACACAATGGACATGATGTAAAACACAATGTAAATTAGAATAAAAACACAATCAATGACAACAGATAAAGACACAATGGACAACATACTAAAACACAATGCCCATAACGTATAACACAATGGCGATAACATATAACACAATAAGAATCAGACTAAATAAAAACACAATTGATGACAACAGATAAAAGACACAATTAATGACAGCAGATAAAAGACACAATGGAGAGCAGATGAAGACACAATGAAAAACAAACTAAAAACACAATACATAACAAACTAAAACACAATGAACAAGATAATAAAAAATTGAACAAATTATTAAAACAAAATGGAAAATATATTAAAACACAATGAATAACATATTAAACACAATGACCTGAACTAATAACACAATGTATAGAAAACCCAGATATAACAAAATCTTCATTGTGTCATATATTGTGTTAATGGATAGAACTCAAATTAACATTGTGTTATAGGTTTTGATAATAACACAATGTATAGAAACTCTACTGACCAAAACCCAGTTAAAAGACACAATGACCTGAACCTTTAACACAATGCCAAAAAACCCAGTAAAAATGAAAATTTTTATTTTATTTTTATATGATAATATGGTACTCATATTAAAGATAAAAAAACGCTCGTTATTATGGTGAAATTTTTTTTGAAAAAAAATGTCATATGAAAAAGTTATAGACGTTTTAAATCGATGGGGGAATTGACATGTGCCTTGCATGTGGAGAGAGAAAATCCATAAATATAGGATTTCTTTTATGCCCTTCTATTATCTTCTTTTCCCTACAACCAATCTCAACCCTTCAAATCTAAGATCAATGGACTAGAATCCTTCTTACACTTCTTATTTATTTTATCCTTTGTATTTGATCCTAACCCTGTATAATATAATGTGTATTTGTAAATTGAAGTTTAGGATAGAGAAATATTTATCCAGCTGGCTGCGGGCTAAAATAGGATTTAAATATGAAGGGTTAAAGTGTTACAGGCCGTAAAGGTTTATATTTGATAGCTTCTTCAAATTAAAAAATAGTAAATTACAAGTTTTGTTCTTTATGTTTGTACCAAATTACAAAAAGTGTCATTTGCCTTTAAATTTAACGAGTTTTGTCCTTAACGTTTCAAAATCCTGCACGTTATGTCCTTTATCCCTAACTCAGTTAGATTTTTTTTTATTAAATATGGTCATTTGCCTTGCACATAAGTGTATTCTTCTCATTTTACTCTCCTGGGACTATTGAGTAAATAACTCATATCAAGAGACTAAATGTTAAACCCCTCTTTCTCTCTATGGAACTTTCTTCTTCAACAACCCTACCCACTGCCACAACTACCCACCCTCACCTGCCACCAATCTCCACCACCGTAAACACCATCACAACCACCATAAGCAACCACCCATCTCCACCACCGTCAACCAAATCTGAACGACGAGACTCTTGAACACCCCTCGGCGTTTCTACCCTCCTAAACGCGGTGGTTGCTGCAGCGTGAAGCCATCACCGTCACCACCATACAATGATCGAAGCGTTCCTAATTCAAGTGACTAATTCTCCCTATGATACTGTGTGACAACTCGAACTTTCCCTTCATGTTCCACCTTACGTTGTAACTATGTAAATATTAATGAACGTGGTTTGTTTTGGTTAAATGGCCCTTATGTAAAAAAAAAATACTTGAATATGATTATTAGTTTATATGTAAAATGGAATGCTATTTGATTATATGAAATAACAACAAGAAACCGAACATTAAATAAATATTAGTGTAGACACACTACATCACCAAATACATATGATTGGTGTTAATTAATAAATACAAATTGGTTTTAGTCGCACACTCCCCTAACCTGCACACTTTTAATAAAACGGCTCACACCCACTTCGACCGCACGCCCCTTTTATTCGGACCCAGAACCCTAAAAGCTGGCCAATAAGTGGACGCACACTCTTCTCATTGGGCTTTAATGGACCGCACATTCATTTAAGGAGGGTGTGCGGAATCTTGTGACTTGTATATATACCCATGTGATGCGAAACCCTAGGAAATCCTTTGCCAATCATTGACGGCAGCAATTTCCTAAAACGTTCTTTCTTCTTTCACAAAACATTCCCTCTTCTTTTAGAAACCCTAAAAATATTCCCCTTTTTTCCTTGGAGCTTGACGGCGACATCTTCCCAAATCATTTCAACAGCAATTTAATTTCATTCTCCTGGAACTTTATCTCTTCTTCTTAAACTCCTCCTTACAGTTAGTATGTCTACCACTATGTGAACATTACACATGTTAAGGGTATGCTCATTTGACTGATTATATGTTTGGTGAAGTGTTGATGATCTAATGTGATATTCAAAAGACCTGACTTCATGCTTGATTGATAACATGTTTAGTGGTTAGTCCAAGATTTAGGGTACATAATAGAATCAAGATAGAATATTTCTTTGGCTAAACTACTTGATCTGATGTATGATTTCTCTTGAAGAACGAACTGAGATGAAATGGGATTTGCTAGTTGATCGATTCTGTACAACGAGATGTTGAGTTGATTTATGTGTGTTCTTGCTATTAAACGTAGATCTGTTAGGATGTTGTGTACATATGAATGATCTTGCAAGATAATGATGTTGATTGTGCAAAATGAGTAGATCCATTGGTTGGAGATAGTGTGTAACTAGGATGGTTGGTAATTACTAGATCTGATGAGCAATGATAGTATTTGATGATTTTCGAAACACTAGTTGTCACATCCCGATTTTCATACCATAATCCCGGTGGGCACTGGTGGGGAATATCGTGACTTAAGATTGGTATCGTCATAGTCAAACAATCACAAGTAGCACAACGGAAGTTTTGGAGTATAAAATATTATTACAAACTCAAGTGTCTGAAATGTTCAAAAATAATTATATAGACTTGTTTGTAAAAAAATCCACAGGCGGATCAATAAAGGTACAAAAGGGAGAACATCTTACTACTAGGTTTTATGCAAAGGAGTTGCAAATTCCTCTTCTAGCATTACCGAGCAACTTCCAGCCTATTTACGTATTTGCACCTGTCACTTAGTCTTTTGAAAATACGTCAGTTTACACTGGTAAATACAATCAATCGACACATTTTGAAAATATTTCAAAATTGTTTTCATGTACACAATGGTACATATAATTTTCATAAATAACTTGGGATAAACTATTTTTCATGTTATCAGTTTTACAAGCTTGACAATACATATGGGACCCGGAAACTATGTCGATACATGATTAATCGACACAACACTTATTCCCTTATTGGGAATACCCATATTGGGCAAAACCCGTATTGGGTTATAAAAACATTTTTAATATCGCATTAGCATCTGTCAGGTGTATGCCTACACCCCACGTTTAGGTCGTGGCCACTTACAATTAGATGAGCCGAGGATATCCAGGACACAGTCGTATTAACCCCCAATGTTTAAATCAAAGCAATACGAATTAAAACGTGTTATTTAGATATTCCCGACACCTTGGTCTTTGATCCCATACCCGACCATGCGGTAATAATATATCGTACCCCAAACCCGTATAAGGAAAATATGTTAAGGGTATTTACTTGAGCTAACACTCGTCTTATAATGCAATATTTATAAATAACTCAGCCATTAATCAATTGACAAAGTGTAGGTAGCAATTTACTGAAAGGGTCTAGTCTGGAATGATGGTATAATTAACCAATTAGAATGCTAACGGGTGCTATTCAAGTCGTAGACTTGGACCGGTTAACTCTAAATATCGAAAACGGTACGATACGCTTGATTAAGCGATGACCGGAATAGAACGTAGTTTAAACCCAAAAAGTATGAAGACCTGTATAATATGGGTAAACAAATAACATTCTGGAATTTGAGATAAAAATGATAAGGTTAAACCTGTTTTGGTAAACTTATGCAAACTAGTCACATAAGCCTTACCGTACGCGTATAAGCGATATCGGGTAACCGGACGAGTCATGAAAAAGTTCTATATGCCAATATACTTTAAATAAGTTGTAATATCAGTAGGATATCAACTTACATGCCCGTTAATGTTTTAAAAGAAACTTATGCCTTATAAAGGCGTTTTAGTCATTTAGCGACGTATAAAATGAACTTGCATATAAACTGATGTTATGATCATAAACATTCTGTAAAAATACTTTATTTATGATATAATATCAGCAGGATATCAAACATATGTTAATATTATAGTTTAAGACCAAACTATGCACCGAATGGGCATTTTGGTCATTATGAACATAGTTTGAAAACTTATTTGGAAATCTGAGTTAAGATCATGTACATACTGTAAAAAAATTATAAATAAGTTATAATATCAGTAGGTATCAAGTTTTGATTGATAGTTATAGTTTAAAACCATACTATGCGCCAAAAGTGCATTTCGGTCATAAAATACCGAGATTTGCGATCTTTAGTAAAAACTCAGGTTATAAACTGATTTGATATCCGAAAATATTTTAATTATTATATTATATCAGTAGGTAATGAGTTTGGTATGAGAAATTATGTTTAAAACCATCTTATATGTCGAAATGGCACTTTGGTCATTTTAAAGCATAATTTACGACTTTATACGAAAACTCAGTTTATGATCAGTTTAATAACATCAACATATGTTAATTACATTAATATATCAGTATGTAAGTCATTTGCAAGTTTGTTATTGATTAAAACCTTATTATTTACAAAAAGGGCAATTCGGTCAAAGTTTGGCATAATAACGAAACTTGCATTAAAATTCAGAATACTATTATGATCATGTAATATAAACTCATAGGGTTACGCTACATTAATTTATAATCATAATGCAACCTTAGATCAGTAGCAAACTAATCTAAATCAGGTCAGAATCGAAAGTCAAAGAAGAAGTCAAACTTCGCGACTTTCGGTTGCGAACCGACCCTAAAACTGGAATTGACGAGTCAAACATGTTTACACATGTTCTAATAATTATTACCAAGTTGTTTAAGTGTTAAAACATATCTTAGAACATATATATACTCAAATTATAATATTTATTAAATTTGTCCCGTTGACTTTTTAAAACAATAAACTTTGACCCGTCAATTAACCAAGCAAACGTGATTTTCAGGAGGTACCCTTTTGAGGGATTAACACCTACCTAATTACGATCAAGTAGCCATGTTCGTCTCGAACAATGGCTGGACCATTAAGGTCTAAACCGAAAGTCAAATCATTTATCGAAAATACTTGACTTTTGGCTTTAAAAGCTTAATAAACGAAAATAAAACTCAAAGGAGCATTTACTAGTGGTCCTTAGATGAAAATGCACTTGCTTAGGAAGTTCGTATAGCTCAGGAACCTCAAGAAGTGAAGAGATAGAAGGATTTCAGGAATGAGCAAGTTTAAAGTGTTGCTAACACTTCAATTTATAGTGTTTGGAGGAGTTGGGAGATGATTCCAGGTGTAGTAATGAGGGCTAAGGAGATGATAACACATGTCCCATAACGTGTCTAGTGCAGACAACAAGCCCATAGTTTCGAAAATGGAGGTTTGGCAGCCTTGTGTGGGCTGCAAGGCAGAATATGGTTGTTGTGCAAGGCTTACGGACCGTAAGGCCCGACCTTTGCGGTCTGTAAAAGAGTCTGGTCAGCAAACCAATCTTTGAGCTTTGGCATGTTTAGTCCCTCAACCTTCCATACTTATATACCTAATTATAAACGGCATAAATAGCCCCTCTTGGCCAATGTTTGGCACACCCGAGAGTATGACTGAACATTATTAAGCTCCTGGTTCGTTAAAGGGTCACTCAGAAGTATAAATTAACATGTTGACGCCTTTTAGTCCTCCAATTATCAAACTTTCATATAATTTCACAAACGACCCTTCTCATCCAACAAGTTGCTTATTTGAGAGTACGGACATCGTAAAGGGTCACTCAGAGGTATAGTTTCAGCATGTTGACACTTTTCGTCCGTCCACATTCATAGTTTCCACATTTGGCAAAAATAGTCCCTCCTAGCCAACATTAGGCATAACTAGGAATAGGGACACGTGTCAGAACATTACGGGACACGATTTTACGAGGTGTTACATCCTCATCCCCTTAAAAGAAATCTCGACCTCGAGATTTATTTAAAAAGATGGGAGTACTTTTGTCGCATAGTGGACTCGACCTCCCATGTATACTCGGGGCCTCTACGGGCATCTCACTAGACCTTTACAATAGGTATGTACTTCCGTTGGAGCTTCTTAACCTGTCGACCCTCGATTGAAACCGGTTTCTCAACAAACCACAGGTTTTCATCAATTTGCACATCCTCATGTGACATTGCTAGTGACTCATTGGCTAGACATTTCTTTAAATTAAGGACATCATAGGCCTTTAAGCAGTGGAGTCACAAATTCCAAAGCTTTCGCTAGTAAATACAATTAACCGACTCGTTTAAAAAAAACATTTTCATAAATCATTTGATACATATTATGATAACCCGTAGGTTAATCATTTAGTATTTCATTGGGATAACTTTCTTGTTACCAGTTTTACATGCTTGTCAATACAGATAGGTACCGGAAATCTATGCAGGTATGTAATGATGGTACACACCACCTTTAATACAATGACTTCTGTGAGTATGCCTACTACCCTGCGTGTATTTTATATGGCCATTCCTAGTTGACGAGTTAGGACATCCGGACACGGTACCATTACCCCCAGTGTTTAATGTTATTCAAGCAATACGAATTAAACCGGATTCTTATATTTATGAAAGCATTTTCCCATTTATATAATACCTGCTCCAAGCAGCTAATGTTGTATCCCAAGTTTTCAAATAAAACTAGGCTAAGAATATTTACCGTTGCTTAGCAAATATTCTGTTAAATAAGTTCTTTGAAGCAAAGTCGTATTTCAAGTTGTATATCCCAGGCACGATTATCTGGAATGCTCAATAGTCTATAATGATATATATATCCGTTAGAATGTTCACGAGTCTTTTTGTAAATTATATTACTTGACTCGCTACTTAGAATATTGTTCGGTTTCGCTAGATTAAGCGTTGACCGGGTAGAATGTGGTTTATATCCTTTTGAGTGCGAAGCCTCATTGGATATGAGTTATTGAACCAAACATTCTGATTATGTAACTTTTGCAATAGGTATGTCTGTATGGTTACAAATTTGATCAAGATGAGCAGGACAAACTTAACGTCTCATGCTTATGTAGAGCTCCCAACTATAGATACTTGAATTAGTTTCACTTTAGATTTTATGTCAACATCGTTAAATATTATATAATTTATTTTGAGTAATCCGAGTAACACACGGGAACTTAAACTAGTATTATATAATCAGTTTTGAGGTCAAATTATGTGCCTCGTAGGTTTTAAAACAATTTTTATACCGTAGGGGCATTTTAAAGTATATACAGTGGACTTGTCAATTTTCCCTTCAAATGGTATGACCATAAGGTATAACCTCAGATGGTTATTCCCTATAATATTATGTCACGAAAAATGCCTTGATTGGGTTTCAAAGTAGACCAAACGGGTTAGAATTAAAAGTCAAAGAAAAAGTCAAACTGCTTGACTTTCGATGTAGAATTGAAGTCTAAACTGGGTATGATGAGTTGAGCATGTCAAAACATGTTTCATTAGTATATATAAATTGATACGATGTCAAAATAATTGGTTTAGATAGTTAAAAGTCCAATTAGCGCAAAATGCATATTTACTAGTTTTGACTTTTTAGATATAACATGCTTGACTCATCATTTTGCCTATTAAATGTGATTGTCGTAGGGTATGATCACATGGGAAATCACATAGGAAAGTTCGATTCGAACTTTGACTTGACCATAATGGTCATAACTGAAAGTCAAACTGTTTGACTTTGAGTTGAATTCTAACTAAATAATCGGAATTGACCAATGGAAATGACTTACTACATAGAGGGACTTCTGAGAACAATAGGGGGTAACTTCTAGCTCCAGAAATGTTCCAAGAAAGATTTAGCAGTGAATTGTGAAGGTGTGAGTTAAATGAATAACTTGATCACCTATTTATACTACTCCAAAATGGCCTCAAATCATGACAAGTGTTGCCAAAGATCATTAGGAGCTGATTAGTGTCGCAACACATGGAGGATTGAGAGTTAGAACGACATAAACCGGAGCTTGGTGGCAACATGGCAGCCATGGCAGGCCAGCTGCCATATTTCTATCGCTGGGCACCTCTTACAGACCATAAGAGGTGGGTTACGGTCCGTAAGGGACTTCCAGAAGCCGAATTTTTGGCATTTTATCATTTTAGTCCTTCGACTTTTATATTTTTCCCCTTTTGATGTAATTTGTCCCTCTCCTTCCATAAATCGAAATTAAACGGAGAGTTTGGACACGTGTCGCGTTATAATTTGATAATTTTATACGGGATGTTACTGTCACACCCCCAAAATCCACACACAGAGTACCACCGCTTGGAGGCGTGACATGACCAGGATCAAGCCACCAATCATATTGAACATAAGTATAAAGTAAAAGTCATTCATCAATACGATAGGTGTTTGCAAAACCAAATATAAACAAGTGTGTAGCGGAAGCATTACTGTAAAACCCATCATAAGTTTAAGTACAAAAAGTTATAATGTTTGACAACACATTCACGATCCATGTCCACAACGACTGTGCCTCCCGTGCAAGCTCCAAAAGTACCTATGGTCCTGCAAGGCATGTAACAGAGAGTCAACAACTAGTTGAGCGAGTTCACAGTGGGTTGTTTAGTAATAATGTTCGTTTCATAAATCGTTTGTTTGTTTAGTAACCCATGTATCGTTATCAATTACATCGCGGCCCTCCAGGCATGTTTGCGAAGATTAGTGGGGGTTTCCCATGTATTGTAGACTAGTTATCTTTGTATCGCGGCCCTCCAGGCATGTTTGCGAAGATTAAAGTATAGTTCGCGGCCATTCCAGGCATGTTTGCGAAGATCGTTCTAGTATAGTTCGCGGCCATTCCAGGCATGTTTGCGAAGATCGTTCAAGTATAGTTAAGGTTGTTGTCCTACCCAAGGAGGACGAACGTACGTATTCTACCCAAGGAGAATACGCAGGATTAATATTGGCATCCTACCCATGGAGGATGGCGGTACATATCCTACCCAAGGAGGATATGTAGGTTCCGTTTAATTTCTTTAACCCATTCCCAACCACCGGGAATCCCATGCCTTAGAAAGTGTGTGAACTCACCTGAGTTTGCTCGGTATGCTAAGTATGTGCTCAAAGTAAGTCAATCACGTCCTAAAGTACGCACGTATAGAATAATCAGTTGGTGTTCAAGTTGCTCACGTATTAAGCAGGTAGCACGTAATCACAATCATACAAGTCATGTCTAACGTCTAACAGCAGTTAAATATTCCAGTTAACACTTAACGGAATCCATTCAAGTTACAGCACAGCTCGACGAAACACATAAGTTGGCGAAACAAGATATTGACGAAACACATTCTGTTTCGTCGAGGTGTCCCCTGGCGAAACAGAACTTCTGATTCGTCGACTACTCTTGGCGAAACACATTCTGTTTCGCCGAGAGTTCTGTTTCGTCGGACGTCAGTTTCGCAGACAACAGATGCAGCAGTTACAAATATACACAGAACCCTAATCATGCTAGCAGCCGTTATCAGTATCAGAAATCATATGAAGGTCAATGTGCAGAACGGATCATCACAACTCAATCATCCAAGAATCATTGTCTAGCATAAACCCTAGTTTTTGTGTATAACATATAAATTTAACATCCAACAATCATATCATTGAACCCTATCAAGATGCTAACTTGAATTCAGAATCAAATCATATTAACAACATTCAGAACCGAGCATTCGATCATATTCAGTTTCGCATAGAATTACGCATCCGATTAACCATGTATATCGCAATCAAGAACATCATACCCATATACTCCTATATAATCCAGAAATCAAGTATATACACAAACATGAATCGAGCTATTACAGAAATATTAAACCGATTAACGAACACACACTAACCGGAATAAGAGAAATACGAATCGATCGCTAAGATATCGCCGGGAACCTCCAACTGCCGTCGCACAGGAGGGAAAGGGGCTCTAGGGTTTTGGTTGTTTGATAGCAGATGTAAAAACTGATGTTGTTTCACGTTTTAAACTCAAAATAGCGTGTTGGGCCCGAACTGGGCTTCGGTGAAACTGGGCTCGGCGAAACAGACTTCTGTTTCGTCGAGATGCTTTTGGCGAAACAGTCTGTTTCGTCGAGATTTGTTATGGCGAAACACACTTGTGTTTCATCGGGTTCTTTCATAAGTTAAGCAGTTTACGTTTCTCGACAGGTTCCATGTTATACAATCAAACACATAATCATGTAAACACAATACGTTTATTATAACACGAAGTGTACAGTTACAAGTCAGACAAGTCAAACAACTAAACAGTCAAAGTCAACGTGCAATAAGTGCAAATAAAGAATGTTGGAAATTTCGAGTTGTCACATTATCCCCAACTTGAAAGAAATTTCGTCCCGAAATTCTGCAATAGTAGCTTCAGCCTCAGTAGTAGTTGCATTGGTTCCGAATAACTGGGGATATTTGAGTTCCATTTGATCTTCTCGTTCCCAGGTATACTCTGGGCCACGACGGGAGTTCCAACGAACTCGTACAAGAGGGATTCTCGTGTTCTTGAGGACCTTAACATCCCGGTCCGTGATTTCAACAGGTTCCTCGACGAAGTGCAACCGCTCGTCGATAGTGAGTTCCTTTAAGGGAACTATGTGGGTCTCATCTGACGTACACTTCTTCAGATTCGACACATGAAAGACATTGTGAACTGCACTGAGTTCAGGTGGTAAGTTCAATCTGTAGGCCACTTTGCCTATTTTCTCAATAACCTCGAAAGGTCCAACATATCGTGGATTTAGTTTGCCGTGTTTGCCAAAACGAACCACACCCTTCCAGGGTGAAACTTTAAGTAGCGCTCGATCCCCAACCTGGAATTCGAGTAGTTTCCTGTCTCAATCAGCGTATGCTTTCTGACGGTCGCGTGCTGCCGCCATGCGTTGTCGTATTTATGCAATCTTTTCTGTAGTATCGACTACCATTTCTGGACCTGTGATTTGACTTTCTCCCACCTCTGCCCAACAGAGAGGTGACTGGCACTTACGCCCGTACAGTGCCTCGAGTGGTGCAGCTTTAATGCTGGTGTGGTAGCTGTTGTTGTAAGAAAATTTCACAAGTGGCAGATGTTTTTCCCAACCATTGCCAAAGTCAATTACGCACGCCCGAAGCATGTCTTCTAGAGTTTGAATAGTACGCTCAGACTGCCCATCCGTCTGAGGATGATAAGCTGTGCTCATGTCTAGTCGAGAGCCAAAAGATTTGTGCATTGCTTGCCACAGTTCTGAAGTAAAGCGTGCATCACGATCAGAGATGATAGAGGTTGGCACCCCGTGCCTTGAAACCATTTCTTTTAAGTAGACGTCTGCTAGGGTAGAGAACTTGTCTGTTTCCTTAATAGCCAGGAAGTGAGCAGACTTTGTGAGTCGATCCACGATCACCCAAATAGTATCATTTCCGTGCTGAGATCTAGGTAAGCCTGTAACAAAATCCATGGAAATTTGTTCCCATTTCCATTGTGGTATCTCAGGTTGTTGAAGTGAACCTGATGGTTTCTGGTATTCGGCTTTGACTCTTGCACAAGTCAAACACTTGCTAACGTAAGTTGCTATGTGGGCCTTCATGCTAGGCCACCAGTATGTAGTTTTGAGGTCGTGGTACATCTTATCTGAACCAGGATGTACTGAGTAGCGAGACTTATGAGCTTCATCCATTACAAGTTCGCGTAAATTACCATAGAGTGGGACCCAGATGCGTCCGGTTACATAGTAGGCGCCGTCTGTCCTTGGTTCTAACCGTTGCCTTGAACCGCGTAGAGCTTCAGCCCTGACGTTTTCTGGTTTCAGTGCTTCTACCTGAGCATCTCGTATTTGTGAAGGAAGACTAGACTGATTGGTGAGTTGCAACGCTCGTACACGCCTAGGTGTAGTATCCTTTCGATTGAGGGCGTCGGCCACCACATTGGCTTTGCCCGGATGGTACTTTATGGCACACTCATAATCGTTCAGCAGCTCGACCCATCTACGTTGTCGCATGTTCAACTCTTTCTGCTTGAAAATATGTTCGAGACTCCTGTGATTGGTGTAGATGGTGCCCTTAGTGCCATACAGGTAATGTCGCCATATCTTGAGCGCAAAAACAACGGCTCCCAGCTCTAAATCATGAGTAGTGTAATTCCGTTCGTGAATCTTAAGTTGGCGCGAAGCATAAGCAATGACTTTATCCCGTTGCATCAACACACATCCAAGACCTTGGATGGATGCGTCGCAGTAAACTACAAAATCGTCCGTGCCTTCAGGCAATGAGAGGATAGGTGCGCTACAAAGTCTATCCTTTAAGTGCTGAAACGCTGTCTCCTGTGTATTACCCCAACGGTAAGCAACACCTTTCTGTGTCAGTAGTGTAAGCGGCTGAGCAATCTTCGAGAAGTCTTTGATGAATCGTCTGTAATAACCTGCCAAACCCAAGAATTGGCATATTTCTGTCGGTGTGCGAGGTGCAGGCCAGTTCTTGATCGTATCTACCTTGGATGGTTCGACATGAATCCCATCCTTGTTTACTACATGGCCTAGAAAGTGGACTTCACGAAGCCAGAAGTCGCATTTCGAAAATTTGGCGTACAGTTGTTCCGTTCGAAGGAGTTCCAAAATAAGTCGTAAGTGTTGCTCGTGTTCCTCCTGACTCTTCGAATAGATCAGGATGTCGTCAATAAAAACAATAACAAACTTGTCAAGATAAGGTTTGCACACCCTGTTCATAAGATTCCATGAAAACCGCAGGCGCGTCCGTTAGCCCGAATGGCAGGACCAAAAACTCGTAATAGCCGTAGCGAGTTCTGAATGCTGTTTTGGTGACGTCCTCATCCCGGACTCTCAGCTGATGGTATCCTGACCTTAAGTCTATCTTGGAGTAGTAGCTCGACCCTTGCAGCTGGTCGAATAAATCATCTATGCGCGGAAGAGGATAACGATTCTTGATCGTCACCTTGTTGAGTTCACGGTAGTCTATACACATCCTGAACGTACCGTCTTTCTTCTTTACGAATAACACTGGAGCTCCCCAAGGCGAAGAACTAGGACGTATGAAACCCTTTTCCAAGAGTTCTTGTAGTTGCTTAGACAGTTCTTCCAGTTCCGTTGGAGCTAAGCGATAAGGTGCTCGAGCTATGGGTGCTGCTCCTGGAGCGAGCTCGATCTGAAATTCGACCACTGGAATATCCCCAATCTTTTTCTCTTTCTTCGATGTATCAGTAACGAGTGCTAAAACAGCTGTGTGGCCGTCCTTTCGTAAACACTTCTGGGCCTTCAAGAAGGGTATGATGCCACTCACGACACCACTCTTGTCGCCTTGAACTTCGAGAGGTTCCTTGCCCGAACGAGGAATACGAATAACCTTTTCTTTACATAAGATCTCCGCTTGCTGTTGAGATAACCAATCCATACCAATGACGACGTCAAAGCTACCCAGAGTTATAGGAATGAGGTCGATAGAGAAAGTCTGACCAGCGAGGATAAGGTTACAACCCTGAACTATGTGTGGCTTCTAAACTTTTACCGTTTGCTAACTCTACGACATGTTTGGTGTTCAAAAGTGTTGGTGCGCGTTTAAGCATTTGACTAACTTTCAGAGACATATAACTGGTATCCGCACCCGAATCAAATAGTATAGTAACATAAAAGTCGTCGAGAAGAAACTTACCCATAATCACATTAGGATCGTTCCTTGCATCAGCCTGACCAATCACGAATGCTCGTTCCCTAGCACCATTGTCATCGTTATTACCCCACGTTGTTGTCTTCCCTAGTTCTCGTTTCCTTGGTTGTAGTTCTGATTCTGGTTCTGATTCAATCGTGGGCAGTGTCTCTTGAAGTGACCTTCAGCCCCACACTGATAACATCCCTTGTTACCCTGCCGTTGCTGCTGATTCTATAGATCTTGTATCTGTTGTTGTTGGTTCTGGCTTGCAGAACGTGAGTTTCTACCATCCTTGGCTCCATGACCAAGCTTGTCGCATCATTGACAATGATTTCGGTTGCACTGCCCGCTGTGGTGCAAGTTACATCGTTTGCACTTAGGGTGGTTTCCCCTGTATCCACCCTGCCATTGACTGCTGAAAGGTTGCTGACCAGGACTTTGGTTGTCATCGATCTTTCACTGTTGTGCCTGGGACAGAATCGTAGTCGAACCCTTGCCAGAGGTTCCATTCCACTTTCATTCGTTGTCACTGAGGATAGCAAAAGTAGTTGAAGTAGTAGCACCAATACGTCTAGGCAGCTTGTTCTGTTCCACTGCCTGGTCTGTGGGACGATGAGCAAGATGAGTAACATCTTGAATAGTAGCAAGATTAGCAGTCATCACATGACTTTGAATTTCTGGTACTAAGCCTTTGAGGTACCGCTCTCGGTGCGCTTGATGGGAGGTTCCACCATAGTAGGGCACAAAGTTGCCAGCTCGTTAGATCGCTTCGTATACGTCTCTATTTCTGACCCCGTCATCTTCAGGTTAAAGAACTCCACTTCCAGTTTGTGGATATTATCATAGTTACAGTATTCTAGTTTGATTAGTTTCTTGAATTCGTCCCAAGGGGTGGCATTAGCAGCCGCCAGCCCCCAGCATCGTAACTTGCGCGTTCCACCAAGTTTGTGAAGTGTCTTCGAGACTATCAGTGGCATATTTCACCTTACTAGCCTCGGGTCATTCGCATAATCGAAGTCCGATTCGAGTTCCTCGAACTTAACGGAGGAGTCCAACAGCTCCTTCAGTGTCGTTGAAAGTAGTAGGACGACAGTCCATAAAAAGTCGTGTATATGCATACAGGTGGCTGAGCGTGTTGACTTGTCGTGTGCGTAAGAGTAACCAAAATTAAGCACAAGTGTTGAGTTACGAGAGTAGGATCTAAAAATCCTAGAGTAAGTGGCGATGGCAGGTTACACCTCCTGCCTGGGCAGCTGCGAGTGCTGCAGTGACTTGTTCAGTGATCGAAGCCGCCAACTGGGCTTGAGTTAGGTTAACGCGTCCACACATGATCTTGACATCAAGGAGAACATGTGGGTGAGAGGTTCGCGAATAGTGCGAAGAGAGTGAGCACCCAAGTATTCTCAAGCAACAACATATAGTAGGTTCTGTAATCTAAGCATACCGCGAGCAAAGTTCTATGTAGTTCTAGCATGTAGGTAAAGTAACATGAATAGTAGTACCTATGATGTTGAGCCTTGCACGTGGAGCGAAGCGTCGTTGTGGATCGTTGAGAGCACTGTTCTGGTTATAGTCTGGTTTTAACAAAATCGTTTTCCCTTTATTAAAACCGAGTTCTCTATAACCAATGGCTCTGATACCAATCTGTCACACCCCCAAAATCCACACACGGAGTACCACCGCTTGGAGGCGTGACATGACCAGGATCAAGCCACCAATCATATTGAACATAAGTATAAAGTAAAAGTCATTCATCAATACGATAGGTGTTTGCAAAACCAAATATAAACAAGTGTGTAGCGGAAGCATTACTGTAAAACCCATCATAAGTTTAAGTACAAAAAGTTATAATGTTTGACAACACATTCACGATCCATGTCCACAACGACTGTGCCTCCCGTGCAAGCTCCAAAAGTACCTATGGTCCTGCAAGGCATGTAACAGAGAGTCAACAACTAGTTGAGCGAGTTCACAGTGGGTTGTTTAGTAATAATGTTCGTTTCATAAATCGTTTGTTTGTTTAGTAACCCATGTATCGTTATCAATTACATCGCGGCCCTCCAGGCATGTTTGCGAAGATTAGTGGGGGTTTCCCATGTATTGTAGACTAGTTATCTTTGTATCGCGGCCCTCCAGGCATGTTTGCGAAGATTAAAGTATAGTTCGCGGCCATTCCAGGCATGTTTGCGAAGATCGTTCTAGTATAGTTCGCGGCCATTCCAGGCATGTTTGCGAAGATCGTTCAAGTATAGTTAAGGTTGTTGTCCTACCCAAGGAGGACGAACGTACGTATTCTACCCAAGGAGAATACGCAGGATTAATATTGGCATCCTACCCATGGAGGATGGCGGTACATATCCTACCCAAGGAGGATATGTAGGTTCCGTTTAATTTCTTTAACCCATTCCCAACCACCGGGAATCCCATGCCTTAGAAAGTGTGTGAACTCACCTGAGTTTGCTCGGTATGCTAAGTATGTGCTCAAAGTAAGTCAATCACGTCCTAAAGTACGCACGTATAGAATAATCAGTTGGTGTTCAAGTTGCTCACGTATTAAGCAGGTAGCACGTAATCACAATCATACAAGTCATGTCTAACGTCTAACAGCAGTTAAATATTCCAGTTAACACTTAACGGAATCCATTCAAGTTACAGCACAGCTCGACGAAACACATAAGTTGGCGAAACAAGATATTGACGAAACACATTCTGTTTCGTCGAGGTGTCCCCTGGCGAAACAGAACTTCTGATTCGTCGACTACTCTTGGCGAAACACATTCTGTTTCGCCGAGAGTTCTGTTTCGTCGGACGTCAGTTTCGCAGACAACAGATGCAGCAGTTACAAATATACACAGAACCCTAATCATGCTAGCAGCCGTTATCAGTATCAGAAATCATATGAAGGTCAATGTGCAGAACGGATCATCACAACTCAATCATCCAAGAATCATTGTCTAGCATAAACCCTAGTTTTTGTGTATAACATATAAATTTAACATCCAACAATCATATCATTGAACCCTATCAAGATGCTAACTTGAATTCAGAATCAAATCATATTAACAACATTCAGAACCGAGCATTCGATCATATTCAGTTTCGCATAGAATTACGCATCCGATTAACCATGTATATCGCAATCAAGAACATCATACCCATATACTCCTATATAATCCAGAAATCAAGTATATACACAAACATGAATCGAGCTATTACAGAAATATTAAACCGATTAACGAACACACACTAACCGGAATAAGAGAAATACGAATCGATCGCTAAGATATCGCCGGGAACCTCCAACTGCCGTCGCACAGGAGGGAAAGGGGCTCTAGGGTTTTGGTTGTTTGATAGCAGATGTAAAAACTGATGTTGTTTCACGTTTTAAACTCAAAATAGCGTGTTGGGCCCGAACTGGGCTTCGGTGAAACTGGGCTCGGCGAAACAGACTTCTGTTTCGTCGAGATGCTTTTGGCGAAACAGTCTGTTTCGTCGAGATTTGTTATGGCGAAACACACTTGTGTTTCGTCGGGTTCTTTCATAAGTTAAGCAGTTTACGTTTCTCGACAGGTTCCATGTTATACAATCAAACACATAATCATGTAAACACAATACGTTTATTATAACACGAAGTGTACAGTTACAAGTCAGACAAGTCAAACAACTAAACAGTCAAAGTCAACGTGCAATAAGTGCAAATAAAGAATGTTGGAAATTTCGAGTTGTCACAGTTACATAGACGGCCCACTTCAGGTAATTATGTTTACTTGGGTGATAATCTTATTTCTTGGTCATCTAAAAGACAACCCATAGTCTCACGTTCCAGTACCGAAGCTGAAATATCGTGGAGTTGCTAACGCTGTTGCTGAAACAAGTTGGCTATGTAACTTATTTCTTTAATTGCATGTTCCAGTTTGTTGTGCCATTATTGTCTACTGTGACAACTGACAACGTCTCAGATGTTTATTTATCTAGAAATCTTGTTCAGCATCAAAGGACCAAACATGTTGAATTTGATATCCACTTTTTTAAGAAAAGGTTCGCCTAGGTACATCCATGTTCTTTAAGTGCTAACCTCCTACCACTACGCGGACATCTTCACCAAAAGCCTTTCAAGGCAGTTATTTCCTAATTTTCGTTTCAGTTTAAGAGTGTCAAAACTCCGTTTAAATTGGGCAGTATTAGCGGAATATATTATGTATCTTAGACCGTGGGGTATGGTGGGGCTTGGGTAGGGGGCATGGTGCGACACGTGGAGTATGGGGCACCCAAGACCAAAAGCCAATTTCAAAGGGGTATGGTGGGGCGTGGCTGGGGTGGCGTGGAAAAAAAAACAATTTCAAAGGGCTAGTGCTCTTGGCCAATGAGGTTCCGCCATGTCATGTGGGTAGCCCCGTCCAACGCCCGGGCTGAAACCCCCGCCCAAGGGGCCACGCCGAAACCCAAGCCCACCCAGGATGGTGAGTTGGGCGTTTGTACCCAACCTACGCCCCATACCCATAGTATTAGGAAAGGATTATGATGTCCATAATCATAGGAGGTTTGTTAGACTAGAGTCCTCTATATATTGTATCCTATGTATTGTATTGAAAAGATGACAAACATTATACCATAAACACTTTTAGGTTAGTCAATAGAAAGAAATATGGAAAACTAAACTTACGTCCAAACGCATTCATGAATCAATACTCGGAGAACATATCCTGAGAAGAACTATAGTGAATTCACAGTTTCTTTTTGGTTGAAAAGTAAGAACAAGGATGACGAGTTGCAAACATAATTCGTTTTAAATGGCTAATTTAGTTTCAACATAATTGTTTATAAAAAAAGGTAAAATAAAGTAGCACCAAATTTCAATTTGCTCTAAACTTTTTGGAATATAAATTATGAAGACATATTTCTCTTGACTATTCTTCACATACAGCATGTTGGAAGGAAGTTTGTATCAATTTAAATATAAAATAACACGAATTATTAAAAAGGGTCATCTTATTCCTACATCTCTATGTCTTATTCTCACACATTTTTCACTCACTCTGTCTCTCTCTATATATCTTTTGAACGGTAAAGAATCTCACTGTAAACTCATTCTGCTCGGGTCTATGTCCAAGGTCAACTCCTCGACCGTGCACCCCTGATGCGCAGAAACCGGATCGAATCAATAAACTCTCACCCTTGTCAGGTTCGAATATGGGATTAAAGCCTCGTTCGTCCCTTCACCCAAATGTCCCTCGAAAATGTCCCAAATGAGAATCAAACCTACATCTCCACTAGGGAGGGCAGACCTTTTAACCAATAAACCAACATCTCAGGACACACACACTCACTCTCTCTCTCTCTCTCTCTATTTATATAGAGAGAGATAGAGGGGAGGGGTGTGTGAGTATTAACACCCAAAAGGGTTAATTTATCATTGTAGATCATTATAATTTATAACCCACATTCGTATTGTATATAAAGATATATTAAGTTAGCATGTCCGGTTTTTTATTAGAACAACAATCTAGTTAACATAGAATATGATATGAAGAGTTAATTATGTTTTTTATCCTTTTAGTTTGTTGAAAATAATCATTATATTCCATTAGTTTAAAAATTGCTAAACAGTCTTCGTACTTTCATTTTTGTATCAATTACAGTCCACCCTCACTAATGTCATCCAATTATTTTGTTAGTTTATTTGGAATAAACATAATGCCCCTTTTATTAAAACTACAATAATAAACAAATAAAGTGTTATTTACACTTTCCATCCTTGTGGTTTGTTGAAATAACTATTATAATCCATTAACTTAAAAATTGCCAAAACTTCACAACTTCCATTTCAAGTCACCAACAATGGCGGTTAGCAGCTTCACCTATCTATTATCCTCCACTCTAGTCTTCACTTTCTCTCTTTCTTTAGGTCCAGTCGAAACATCACCTGCTCCGGCTCCACACTTTCTCCACTTCATCCATCTTCAACATCTCCCACCACCACACACACACATACTTGAACAATGACCATCTCCACCACCCTTTCTGCCTACCACCGTCATCAAACTACCACCCACGGGGGCAGAGCTAGTGTATTAGAAGGGGTAGCACGTGCTACCCCTCAACCCCATCTCCGTACCATTTTAGTAGTGTAAAAAAACAAAAAAAAAAAACTCTGGTTTTATACAAAGGATACGCCTGATCCCCAAAAAAATAAATTGGGATGCCCCTGAACGTTTAGGCTAGCTCCGCCACTGACCACACACCCCTACCCCACACCCCATGGCCATTCTCTTCAAGCAAATCATTAACTCCTTTTCTACCGATGAATTCTGCCCATTCCGACCACTACACAGGGCACCGCCCAGCTTCATCTCCTCCCCTTAAGTTTTTCAGGTAGGCCTCAAGTTTTTTCATTAATGTTGATTGTGATGGGGAAAAATAGGGAGCCAACGATTTCGATTATGATGCGGGATAGTTAGATGGTTGACGATTTCGATTTTGATGTAACTGGTTGGTGGAGAAAGATTTGACGCCGGTGGAGGTGACGGAGGAAATCCGGTTGACGGTGATACGACCTGGGGGGGGGGGGGGTGAAACTGAAGAACGGGGAGAGTGAAAAGTAAAGTAAAGTGAAAGATACTGGTACTGTTTTGACAATTTTTAAACTAACGGACTGTAGTGTTTATTTTCAACAAACAATATGGGTGTAAAACGTAACTAACTCTTTATTTATTTTTATTTTAATTACACGGGCATTATGGTCATTTTAAATAAACTAACAGAATAACTGGATGACGTTAGTGAGGGTGGATTATTGTTACAAAAACAAAAGTACAGGTACTGTTTTAGCAATTTTTAAACTAATGGACTGTAGTGATTATTTAATCACAGGGACGAAAACTTAATTAACTCTTACATAAAAATAGACTAAGTTATTATAAAAAGGTTTAAAATTCGGTTGTTTTGGATTATATGATTGAAAAAAAAAAGATGATAATTGTACGTACTTGCATTCACATCCTACCTACCAAAATATGTGAGAAGTGGTTTTTATATTATAAAAAAGATAAAAAGTGGTTGTAAGTGGAAGGAAGAGAAAATGTTACTGTTCATCTTTATAATTGAGGGACATTGTTCACCCTCTATAATTTGTTAATATATTTTGAAAGTGATTGTGAGTGAAAGTGAGATAAAATGTAATGATAAAGCTATAAAATATATTATTTAATTGAAAGTGAGAAAATATAATTATTTTTTTAGTATAATTATAGAGTAAAAAATGATGAATAGGATGGCCATGGCCATACAAGAACTTTTTACAGGGTAGGTCAGTCCATTATACAAACTTTTAACACTTTGGCCCGTCAAATCAAGAAAAACTACTCGTATATGAACTTCATTTTGGATTCTAGAATCCTAGAAGATGCACATTGAATATTAGGCCGTGCGGTATGGGGTCGGCTCCTCCCGTCCCGGCTCGTCGCAGGCGTCCCACACCACCCCCTGCATGGCGTCGCGTCCTTGGCGTCTTCTCCAGGACGTTGGAGACAAGCCCATTGATTGGCTGATGGTGGGCCCCCTTTAGTTCTTCTCTCTCTCCTTTATTTATATATTAGTTTTTTATT
The DNA here is from genome assembly GCA_030545235.1 of Helianthus tuberosus. NCBI lineage: Eukaryota > Viridiplantae > Streptophyta > Magnoliopsida > Asterales > Asteraceae > Helianthus > Helianthus tuberosus. Next base: position 2,398 of record JARYGA010034684.1, on the reverse strand, counting down.
ATTGGGTAGTCCCCACACCCTTGGGTAGTCCCCTTTGGATGGTCCTCCACTCTTGGTGAGGTGCCGCCTTCGTAGCGGGTGGTCCCTTTAGGTAGAGGTGTACAAATCGGTTAATCGGTTATTAAAAAACCGGTTAAAAAAACCGGTTTTTTCACCCAAAATAAAAACCGTTTTTTTTATAACCGGTTCCGGTTACTAACCGGTTTTTGAGGTCCAAAACAATAACCGGTATAACCGGTTGGGACCGGTTTTTCCCAAAAAAAAAACGGTTTTTTACCGGTTTTAACCAGTTTTTTAATAATCGGTTCGGTTAATAACCGGTTTTTGAAGTCAAGAATAGTAACCGGTATAAAAACCGGCGGTTAAAAAAAACCGGTTAAAAAAAACTGGTTATAAAAAAACCGGTTAAAAAAAAACCAGTTTCGGTTTTTTTTCCGGTTTCGGTTCTAAAACCAGTTTTTTTGTACACCTCTACCTTTAGGGACTATCCAAACCATACCCTATGGTCTTACTTGTACCAGAAGCAATTACATGAATCACACTTTGATTCAAAATCTGAGAATATGAAGCGTAATGATTGGGATCTACACTTCAAATGTATGAGAAGTCATACACTTCAAATAAAGTTTTCTTGATACGATTTTTAACCGGTACAAAGATGAAAAATAGTGTGGCAATTTCGAATTCTGTTCAATATAATCTATGTTAGTTTCTATAGAGACTACATTTGATGATGAGACACAAGAACTCTTATTATTATCTTCATTTTTCGAGATTAGTAGACTCTTACAAAGTTGGTAGTTCATATGGACAAACAAAGCTTATGTTCAAAGGAGTTCATGATCTAACACATGGAGACGAAGGAAGAACGCTAGTCAGGGGCGGACTTTACGTATACCAAGCCGTAGCACGGGCTACGGCTTAACTTTTTATCTGTAGTGTAAAAAAAATCGGTTTTTATACCAATGATACCCTTGAACAACTACGAGGACACCACTAAAAAAAGTTTGTAAGCCCAAATCCTAATTGCCCAATATGTTAGCTCAAATCAATTGAAGATTGTAAATAATAAGCCCAATTGCCCAATATGTTAGCCCAAAATAATAAAACATTGTAAATAATTGCCCAATTGCCCTGAAGTTTTAATGCATGGCACGGCACAACTACGAGGATACCAATCAATTGAAAATAATAAGCCCAAATCCCAATTGCCCATTTCGTCACACTATAAGCGATGATGATAAATTTTGCAAACTTGAATGGAATAAGTGATCGTGCGCGTGTTATGGTTGAAACGGGAACGCATAGTTCTTGTTCTTCAGTTTATCGGGTAGTGAAGCTAGCTTTACTTTTACCGGTTGCAATCGCAACCGTTGAAAGATGTTTTTCGAAATTGAAGCTTGTCATGACGGATTTACGCAATCGAATGGGCCCGAAATTTTTGAACAATGCGATAGTTTGTGTGGTCGAAAATGATTTTTACGTGAAGTAAAAGATAACGATGTGATGGAACGATTTCAAGCTATGAAAAAAAGAAGAGAACAAATCTATTAGGTATTTGTTTTACATTATTTATTTATTGGCGTTTTTTTTTTAAATTGTACGATTGCACTTGATTTTTTTTTTATACCCCTGAGTTAATATTCTAGTTTCGCTAGTGAGTATTCAAGTTCTTGTTGAATAGAGAAAGCACGAGCAGGAGGTTTGATAGAGTGAGAGTGTAGTGGCAGAGAAAGATCCAAGTCTAGAAGAAGTGAGAACAAGAATGACATCCAAGTCTAGAAGAAGCAACAAGAAGAATGACATGTTGCAAACACAATCCATTTCTAAACGCATATTAGATGTCTAAGTTAAATACAACATAATTTTAATTTTGGAAGATTAAACAAGCTATTACCAAAATTTAGTTTCCTCTAAACTTTTTTAGAATTGAAATTATGAAGACATATTTGTGCAAGTATTTCGTCATGTATACAAAACTTTTAAGGAATTAGGTATCATTTTAAATAATTGTTTTTTAAGACCAAATTGCAAGTGAAAGTTATTTTTAATCATTTTAACCAATATTAGTATTTACCAAAATAATTTAAGTTAGTATATGCAGTTTTTTAATCATAAAAAACTCTAGTTAACATAAAATATTATACAAAAGTAGACTAGGTTATTATAAAAAAAGTTCAAAAGTCGACTTTGTTTGGGGAATTATATAAAATAAAAAAGAAGACGAAAAATGATAGTTGAAAAAAAAAAGAAGATGAAAGATGATAGTTGAAAACAAACAAGAAGATGAAAGTTTTTACATAATTAACAATGACTAAGGAGTTTAATAGGCAATAGGCCATGCCCCATGGCCATCCAAGATTTTTTTGGGCAGGTCAGTCCATTAAACAAAGTCTTT
>JARYGA010034683.1:0-28501 GCA_030545235.1 Helianthus tuberosus | reverse complement strand
TACCTATATATCCAAGTAGTGTTCCCCATGAAATAAGCAAGTTTGAAATTTAGTTTATATCCCGAAAAAGCTTACTAAATGTGTAAAAACCTATCGGCATATCATCAGTGAGACTGTTTAACGCTATTTAATCATTACATTTCTTTAGCATACTGTGACTGTCTACTGATGTACTATCATTTCCTCTTCTTTGACACCAAAACTCATTTTTGATTTTATCATGTTTTTGTCTTTTTCAAATTTTCTAATGTTTTTGGATTTTCTGAAAACTTCTATTCCCCCTAAAATGCAAACACATTTTAGGAAATTTGAAAACTACTAGACTCTTGACCCACTTGAAACATAACATGAACTGTACAAAAAACTTGACAACTGACATCGAATCACTTCAATTCGCCATCCACTTGGCATAAACAATCAGAACTCCCCTTATCACAAACCATTTTCTCATTTAGATCTCAAAACACTTAAGTTTGTTTTAATCAAAATGATTTTTCCGGAAAATGAGTTTGTTTTTACCACTTGTTAAGTATGGGGATATGGTTCATCATCTTGTCAGTTTTATCAACTGTATCAGGATTACATCAAGTTCAAACTAATGACCTTGAGTAATCACTTTGTCAGAATCAAATTCTCACCACTTGTAAGTATATCCAAACATATAACCACATGTAGGAATAAAACATCTACACAAACCATTTTACTAATCAAGATGCCGATTCCTGCTTCACACTTATCCTGTAAAAATTTAACACTTATAAGATTCATTCGCAATCATCAATTATCAAGAAAGATGCCGATTCCTGATCCACGATATAAACTTGGGATCTCCGGCAAGTCAGGTTTTTCAAGCAAATAAAATTTCCACCCAAGCCTGACCAGCCTTGGGTGTTTTCAATTCAGAAACAGTTGGAGTGTAAGTTGCTTTCTTTTTAGTATAAAACTCCTTAACCCCTTTAACCTTCCCATCGACCATCTTTCCGAAAATCTTCTTAATTTTTCCATTAAACGCTTTCTCAACATCAAAGTTATCCTTTTCAGAATAACCCTGATTTGAGATTTCAGACTTTCCAGTTTTCCTTTTAAAATTCTCAGTCCTCAATGGTGGAAAATTCTCATCATCCATTGAAGGAACTGAGTTTTCGTCACTCTCATCAAACTGTGGCTCCTCTGATTTTGTGGAATCAGATTCATCGCCAGATTTTACTTCAGATTTCTTAACAACCCATTTTTGGTTGTCAAGTTTAACACTTCGCCTGTAAAATCTCTTCGAACACTCACCAACTTCAAATGTTGAATTTTTAAAAACTTTAAATTTTTCAGCTGGTGGTTCGGTTTTATCAACAACAACTTCTTTCAGTTTTCCAGAAACTCCCTGTTTTGTGTTTGTCGCTTTCGGACAGTTCCATGCAATGTGACCAGCTTCATTGCATCGGAAACAGGTTCTAGTTTCTGTTCTCTGAACTTCATTCTTTTTTTTTCTCAGCAAGAAATTCTTGATTTGATTGTCTCCAAAATGAGCTCTTCTTCTCTTCTTCAGCAGATGGTCCTGAAACAAATTTTGTGTTTGTTTTAGAAAATTTTTCATTTTTATAGTTTTCAGGTGGAATAAAACCAAGTCCTTTCTTTTTGTAGCTACGATTGTGGTTTGGTTTCTTTTGAAAACCAGAACCAGAATTGTAACCCTTTTTCTTGTTCAAACGTTGTTGTACTCTTGAGGTGTAAGGTTTAGATTTTACATTAAGATTTTCATCTTTTATTTCAGAAATATTAATTTCTGTTAGTTTGAAAACCTTTTTTATCAAATCAGTTTTGACACCTCTTATTGGAAACTCTTTATCAAAATATAATTTGTCAGAATCATTCAAAGTATACACAACTTCAAATGTTTCATCATTCAAATTAGATTTTGACAACAAAAACTCTTTACTGTAAACCCTTTTTCCCGACGACTTTGAACTCTTTTCGGAAGAACTCGAACTCCCGACTAACTGACATGAACTTTCGGATTCTGATTTTGACTCTGACTCCTCATCCTTATCCAACACCTGATCAACCACTCTTTTTATCAATTCGGACTCATGATCTGTGTCGGACGCTGTGAACGTGACGTCAATGTTGTCTGGTAATACATCGGTTAACTCAGACTCTAACTTAATATTGACTGCCTGTTTTAGTTCTTCCTCATTAGGTTTTCTAGGCGAGTACCCTTCCCAAATCGGAGGCGGACACTTATTATAACAGACACCCTGTTTCTTACCAGTATCCTTTTTCTTCTTTGGCTTTGTTTCTGCACCTTTAAACGCTTCAAATCCTTCAACTGTTGGATAAATTCTATCAATTATGTAGTCACAACCTTTGTAACTTTGCAGCAATCTTCTGATTCTTTCATTCTCAGTTGCTTCACTATCCAACTCTTTCTTCCACTTTGCACATTCTTCTATGTACAAGTTGATCTCTTTCTGCTTTGTCATCATGGTAGCATTCATCATCTTCAAAGCTTTTTCTCTTTCAGAGTTAGTCTTCTCCAGACTATTCACATGTCTGTTCAATACATCATACGACTTTTTCAAATTCTTTACATCAAACAACAACTGTTCTTTCAACTTTTCTAACTCACTAAACCTCTCATCTTTTTCTATACATTGTTTACAAGACTCTAAACATGTAAGACAAGGTTTTGTGATTTCAACGATCTTCTCGACTTCAACTATCTTTTCAACTTCCACAATCTTCTCAATCACTTTGACCTCTTTCATTTCCTTTGCAGCTTTCCTTTCTTTCATTTTCTTCAATTTTTCTACAAAATAAAATTCAAAACTGTCAGAAGATAAATGAGATTTTCCAGTGTTTATCTGTTTAACTTCTTCATCATCGTCACTGCTTTCAGAAGAAACAGATTTTCCATCTTGACTCTCCTCATTATCCGACATCACATCCATCCACTCCTTCATCAACTCTGGCTTTTGCACAATCTGAGCAATAAAAGCTTTAACATTTGGATCAGCTGGAATGTACTTGTCCCAGCTAAAACCATCAGCCATTTTCTCATCATCTTGATCACAAATGCCAAAATAAGCTTTCCTGTTTGCATCCTCGATCATTCTTCCATGTGCCGTTTGTGGCTCCTATTGTTGATGTGGTTGATGAGTGATTTGCTGATAAATGGATTTCCTATAATAATCATCTTTCCCAGACGACTCCTTTGCTCCTCTCGGCTCCTAATTCTTGCACTCTCTTTTAAAATGGCATTTCTCGCTGCAACGAAAACAAACAACTTTAGATTTATCAAATCCTAGATTAGAAAGATTTGCATCCAAGAAATCATTTCTTCCTGTAACCAATCTAAATTTTTCTGCTCTCCTCAAAACACTAGCTAAGGCCCATTTAATATCCATCAATTCTAGCTCCTCTGCATCGATTTGGTCATAATCTTCCTTTGTGAGCATCGGATTACCAATTCTTCCGGCAATCAACCCTTCATAAGACTCTAATGCAGTGACCAATAATCCCATATGATGCTTTACAACTTCTTCAGAATAATTTTGACCATTTTGAAGATGTAAAGCTACATTACACTGAATTAAATGCCCATTTCCAGCAGATGAACTTTGAACACATGGAGGATTCACCGTTGAGAAACCACTAGTGTTGACTGATCCTTGACTGCTTGGTGTAGATTGATTTCCAGCACTAAATGCAGTTTGTATCTTTGGACTTGCTTCAGCAGTTTGAACATTTCCTTTATAGTACAATTTAATATCTTGTTGATGAGTAGAACTGTTCATTCTAGCAATTTTCTGCTGCTCCAGATCCTGTGCCTCCAACTTCTCTATAAACTATGCAATCGATAACCTTCTAAACTGTCCGGAATTTTTCAATATCATCAGATATGTACCCCATTCCTGTTGTGGTAACGCATCAGCAAGCTTTTCAACCCATTCTCCTGGAGTTTTTGTAATCTTCAACTATGACATAGTGCGTACAAGATGACAGTATCTTTCAATAAGACTCTTTGTTGTTTCACCAGGCATGCACGTAAATAGTTCAAATTCCTTTTTCAACAAAGTTGCTTTACTTTGTAGCATTTCAGTACTTCCCTCAAATTTCTTTCCAAGAGCTTCCCAAATAGAATAAGCGTTTTCATCATGTTGAAGCAACACAAATATATCTTCTTTAACAGCTTGTTGTAACAAATTGATCATCATCTTTTCTCCTTTGTAACTTTCTCTTTCTTTCTCCGTGAATTCTGAAATGATTTTACCGACTCCCGCTGAATTCTTTGGCCTCTCATATTCAGTTTCGATGCTCTCCCAAGCTTTTAGATGATTTGCCTGAACCCAATTCTCAAACCGTTTCTTCCACCCGTGATAATCCTCAATTCCCATAAGTTTTGGGGGGTTTTTGCGTTGTTCTGGTTTCATTCTCCATTGTCATGTTCTTAGCAATGTCAGATGGATTAGTCGGGGTCGTAGCAAAAGTGTTGTAGAACTCAGTATCCATTTTTTAATTCTCTTTGTTCAAACACAAGTACTTATAAGCGAAATCAGATTCTGTTGGATGACAATGTACGAATGAGTGGAATCACAATGTACGAATGAGTGGAATCACAATGTACGAATGAGTGGAATCAGATGCTTAGAATTGACACAAAAGCGAAATCACTTGCTTAGGGTTGACACAAAAGCGAAATCACTTGCTTAGGGTTGACACAAAAACGAAATCAGGTTAATGGATTGACACAAAAGCGAAATCAGAGGTTAATGGGTGTACACATGAGCGAAATCAGAGGTTTATGGTGGTCATAAAAGCGAAATCAAGAGATGTCCTTATGAGCGAAATCAACTCGGAAAGCATTTTGGTCCATTTTTAGTTCGAATTTGAAGCTCAAACTTTCAGGGATTTGTCTATAATCAATTTCCTATAGTCTGTGAAATTTTGAACCAATTCCGACCGTTAAATCTCGTTCTGATGAAGAAAGAAGGTGTAGAAGTAAGAATTTATGATGAAATCCAACAAATCTCTGTAGAACTCCTCCTCCTGAAGCTCTGATACCACTTGTAGGATCGTATTCTGACCCGAACGAGTCTATCAGAGGAGTCTCGATTAGTTACAGGTGCGGAAAACAAGTAACCAACTTAGAAACAGCTAGATTTTCACTTAAATCACCTTGTTGATTGATATAACAACGTTTACATTCAATTGGAAGACCGACAGCACTTCGGTATCCAAGTACACAACTGATTTACTGATTTCGCTCAAGTGTCCTATATATAGTGTTGGTGATTTCGCTTATGTGAACATGTACACAAAAGCGAAATCACTCACTGACAAATAAGTGGAATCACCTACTGACGAATAAGTGGAATCACCTACTGACGAATAAGTGGAATCACCTACTGACGAAAAAGTGGAATCACCTACTGACGAATAAGTGGAATCACCTATCTATGACCATATGAGCGAAATCAGTCTCTTAGACACATACATTCTCCTATTTTCTCGTAAAACGTGCCCTGATCTAACAATCTAAATCTAAGACTCGATACAAGACGAAGTCGACAGATGTAGTGCACCAACACCTTAGGTCCATACGAAACTCCAGAACCCTTCACCTTACTCTAAAACATCAAAACTCATCGGAAATAAACCTGCAACAGTCGCCGGAAATCGAACTCGCCGGAATTAGTTGATCCGTCGTTCCAGACAATACCGGTTTGTTTTTATTATGTCAATTAGGTCAATTATGCTTGTATAAAGTTTCCCTAGTTCCAATTTAGATATAACCTAGTTTTCCCTGGGTAATTTCGAAGTTTGACTTTCTGTTTTGACTTGGATCGAACAACTGGGGAAGATGACCAGTTCGATGCTTGTTGCAAACCGGTTGACCCGGGTTCGACTCCGGGGACAACCAAACATTTTTAACCTCTTTATTTTTAGTATTTGTAATATTTCAAAAAAATTTATAACAATATTAAACACTGTTTCTTTTATTAAAAATATAAAATTAGCCAATTTGTTGATAAAACTTATTTTTTTTATATTAAAACAGTTTATTATTAAATAATTAATAATAAATCGATTTTTAGGAATTAAAATCTGAAATTTTCAGATTAATTATTTTAAGTGTTGATCTTTACAAAAATAATGTTGCTACTGATATTTTATATAATTTCGATATTTATATAATTAAATAAGTAATATTCAAGTTCAATAATAAAAAATGTTATTTTTAATTATTCTGATATAAATTAATTATATCACGTGTACAATATTTTGCCAATAATCATTATATTTAATTATGTTATTTGATTATACTATTTAAATATATTTGATTTATTATTACAAATGATTATATTAAATCAATTGTACATTATTACAATTTTATTATTTATGATAAATAAATATTTTTCATAAATAATTCCTTTATATCATGTTCATTTTTCCGAGCCCTCTAAACATATAATTCACAAGATCCTTCTGTTAATCTAAACACTATCAAATACAATAAATGCTCAACAAATCCCGTCAACACTATACGACCTCAATATTGATACATTATTCTTGTTCATGTACGATTCATTAGGACAACTTTGAGTTCCTTATTATCAGACACCTTAATCGTGACTTGCGTATTCGGAATCGCTTGCAAAATAAGGTGAGTTCATGTCCCCCTTTTCTCTTAACTGTTTTCAGTTTTATACTTCGGGGGTGGAATACATGTTACAACTATTACAGACATTATTATACATGGTATGGTTAGCTGAAGGAGGGTTTTACTACTAGACTGTGAAAGGTGGGCACAACACCTAAGGCCATTAATCCTCGTCGTAGGACCGAGGGACATGAGTGATAGATCTATTTGGGTGTAGCAAGCCCACACCCATGAGGCCGGGGCGGCCATAGAGGTGACTATGTCTTCCAGCCGGAAGCCCGGTACAAATATGCTAGGTTTGAGTTTTCCTGCACCTTTTCACACATACTAATGGCTTTGCAACCCATTGGTGATCTCTTTTTCCTTAATTGCTACATGCCAGGGACATTTATACACACAAGACATATTTTAAAGGCTTATACATACAGACTTACACATGAACTCGCTCAACTTTTTGTTGATTTTTCAAACTACATGTATTTCAGGGAACTAGCAGGATCTGGCAGGGTATGCATGTGTCTAGCTGCGTTGGATAATAGATGTCATCCAGAGTTGTGAAATTTGAGAGGTATAACCTACTCCTGGATGGGTTACAAGTCTGTAAACCTCGTCTTATCCAAAGTCTTTTATGTGTCTTATAAACACATTTTAAATAATTTATGGTTTGTAACTTATTTCAAGTCTCGATGTTTCTAAACAATGTTATGGAGGTATTTTCTCACTTTTATTAATGGATGAACATCTCGTATTTTTATCATATAGCATTGTTGTGATTGTTGCTATGGTATTAAGAAGTCACACCAAATAAACCCACGCTTCCGCAAAAGCCAGGGTGTGACAGCTTGGTATCAGAGCCTCGATCATAGCGAACTAGGATTCTTTCTCGAGTCTAGACTATGATCATCAGGGCTCTCACAAAAACATTTTTACATTGCATATACAAGTTTCCAGATCTAGGGCACAAACGTTTCTTTACAAACATGTGTTTTTCGTGTCAGACATGTAGTAACTGGAAGGGTTAAGTATCGGTAGTTGAGAACTCCTGTCTAGGCTGGCATTCGTACAAATCCAAATAAAAGGACCCGTTGCCTACCTGGGGACTATCAATGAGAGTACCGATACCTATTAGGCCAAAGCATGTCAAAAAGTTTAGTTTTTGAGTCAGTCTTTATTTAACCATTTTTACAAGTTTTTAACATACCGCTTCCTACACATCAAGTCTTAGAGACTGAGGGGTTCAATCTTAGAGATTGGGGAGGTTTTGGTCTTAGAGGCCAGGGAGTTAGTCTGAGAAACTAGGGAGTTTCGTCTAAGAGACTGGGTGGGATAGTCTGGGGAAGACTAGGATGATTACTTGCATACATTGATTGTGACTTACATGCGTTGTTGAATTATTTTGTGTTATGACATGGGATGTTATGAGCTATTGCGTTATTACATAAGCATATTACTTACTCACTATACTTACTATGACCGGACCAATATGACCTTCTTTTAGAAGAAGCCTCCACGACGGGACACACGTTTGCCTACCACTGAGGCAGAATTACAGGAACGCATTTCAAAGGCAATAGCAGATCATGAGGCCTCGCGTGCCGAAACAAGCAGGAATAACACAAACGACAACAACAACCCATTCAATGGCTGTACCTACGTTGTACTATTATCAATTTTATATGATACAATTCCCTCTTTTCCAAAGTCCAAATTTTTCTCGAGACCATACATTTTTAAATTCAAATTTTCAAACTAGCTGCAGAACGTAGCATGGAAGCCCTAACCGATCATATGGTGTAATCCGGAATTTCCTTATCTATATAAGAAACTCACTACTCGAGCTAATCTACACAAGAACTACAACTTCTGATATAATTCAATACCCCATACCCAAACTTTTCTTAGTTCAACAAAACCCCATATCCCAATGACAAATCTCCCAACAGCATATGCTGAATCTTCAAATGCAGCAAAAATTCATCCATTCCTTCAGTTTACTAATTTACACAATCGAGAGAGGTATCAAAAACTCAAGCATCATTAAGTTCATACTATTAGCGGTATTGATTGGAAACGAATGGGAACGATTGATTCCAATGGTTTACTGGCAAGATTACTACTACCTAATACGCCCTGGCGCCGTTTCTTCGACATCCTAGAATCATCATACGATGAACTGGTGTATGAGTTCTTGTCCACTTTCTATTACAAATATAATAAAAATCTTACCAATGAATCCATTCATTTTCAACTTTGTGGGCAACCTCATACTATGTCATTAACAGAATTCGCAGTTCATCTGGGCATATATACAGATTAAGAAGTTAAACAACCCATTTTTACGGAGGCATCAACCTCTTATTCCTCCGCAGATATGATAGATTATTGGCAATGCCATTCATTAAAAGAATGGTGTGGCCACAATAATGCTACGAACTTCGCAGACCCTTGTTATCAATATATGCACCGTGTTTTAGCCAACACTATCACGGGGCGCAAGTATAATCAACAAAGGGTTAGAATAACCGAACTTTTCTATCTGTATAGTATTTTTGAGCAAGTTCCTTGTAATATTGCCCACGAGCTTGCTGTATATTTTTCTAATCAACAATCACATCCTCTGAGAAGTCTCATGGGAGGGTCTTACATTACAAAAATAGCAAAATCATTAGGTGTCTTAAGTGATCAGATTATCCAAGGATTATCTCCACCAAAGGCATCTGGGATTGTAAATTTTTACACCATTAGGCTAACCCCTGTTCATATTGATACACTAACTCAACCATCCCAGTCGGAGGGAGCTTCAGTTATCTTAGAAAGTACCTCCCCACAAAATTTACAACAATCATTGTTACAGTTTCCTCAATCGTCTTTTTATCGATTTGATATGCAACCACCACTGCCGTACATACAAGAACATATTACAACTAACCTATCCCAACCACTAACACCAAACGTCTCACAAAGCTTCTCACCCTTAGTTTTCGAGGAGGATTCAACGATGCAAGAAACTTATGAAAACATGATGCTCCAAGAACAGTTAGCACCGGAATCATTTTTGCCACAGTCTTTCCAGTCGTTATTAAACGAAGTAGAACAACTGCCACCAACTGATATAGCAGGCCCAAGTATGGTGCCTCGAATGAACCTACCTCCAGAATCAATGGGAGTCGAAGTGACTAGGTTAAACGATCAGGTTCGAAATTTGTCTCCACAAATAAAATGGCTGACAGAAAGAAATAAATGGTTGGAAGACATGCTAGGACAATTAGCTGCTCGGATGAAACTAACTCTACCACCTCCACCACCTTATAGTTCTGAGTCTGAATTTGATTTATTACATGACTTATTCCAAATGTAAATTTGTTCACATCATAATAGACTACCAAATTTTTTTTGATTGAATTATTCAATACACACATTCTATTGTATTTTGTGTTTTACCTACAAATAATACATATATGATCATAAATATGAAGATTATGCTTCCACTTTGTTGATCCAAATGCAATTAGAAATTTTGTTTCACTTAAGTTTAAACCTTTGCTTGCTCTACCACGTTCAAAGTTAATCGAATCAAGTCTGCAAACCCTACTTGGATAAATTTGTCACTGTCCTCATTAATGACATTCAAAACCGACCATGAGATTCGCCTTCGTTTTAACTTTGAACTCCTAAAACGGGAACAACTTTATGCCCGGTTCTTGCAATGTGAACTATTGCTTAAGAAACTTTATGCCTAGTACACGAATTACAAATACATTTCGCTTCGTATATTGGCCAAACATACTTAGTGCATAATGCATATACGCCTATCACATTGACCTAGCACATAGTATTAAAACATTCTCATGATAAACTTACATTATTTGTAACAACCCATGCTTAGTTGATGATGCACACTATTAGTTGATTAATGCGAAATACATATTAACATTGTACTTGAATGAAATACCTACTACTAATTTTGTTGTACGCAAAGCAAACAATGCCATAATTGCTAATGTGAAACACGTTTTGATTCAATTGATATTGTGTTACGTCCATGCATATTCAATTTAAATGTTATTTCAGCCTTATTTGTCTTCCTCACTTAACTAAAAGTGCTATGTGGACCATGCGACGAAACGAATAATTATGGGTGCACACTTAATTACGAGGTTCGACGCATGAGAATCATAGTAAGCCTTGTTAAGTAAGGTGGCATATAAAAACATTATGTGGTTATGTGATTATCCATTATTTGCTTATTTGTACACACATTTGTTTGCCTAATATTTACATTACAAATTCAGCATAACATAAGTGCCATGCAAAACAATTTCTATACAATGATCCTCGTAGATTCCTAAAAATTATCAACACCAAACAATGCTCTAGAAACAAACTCTTTACTTATCTTTTCAATCATTACATTTACATTCTACGGTCTCTTTCGAATAAATTTCGGGACGAAATTTCCTAAAGTATGGGAGATTGTAACCCCCTTGGTTTTCACACTTGTATTTATTTTGACTTGCATTGTAACAATTACCGTATCGGGAATGAAACCTCTTTGACCCTACTTGCTTTATGCTCATACCGATACAAAAACGTGAAACAATTTCAAATTTGTTGAGTTTTTATGCTATTAAACACGGTTACATAAACTATAAAGATTTATTATGACTACTTGTGAAACAATAGGTTGAGGGACCTATTTGACATTCTTTGAAACTTGCTTGAAGTTATTACTTTTTAATTTTGACTAAAACCGTCATTATTTGAAAGTACAAAGTTTAGGGACTAAATTGTCACTTCTGAAACTATATAAATACAAGGGTTAAAGTGCAATTATTTCAAACTATAAGTTTTGGGTTCTTTTTGTAATTTTTGGAAACTTATTTTATAAAGAAATAAATATATAGTTTTGAAATAAAGGTTCAAGGTTCATTTGGCCATTTTATGAAACTTAAACTCTAGGGACTAAAACTGATTTTCTTAAACTTATTTTAACTGAATATCCTGACCGGGTTAACTTTCTTATAAAGATTCCTTAATTAAAACTATAACTCAGTTAGCATAATTCTAACCGAATAGGGGTCACCTTGCAATTTTAAAAACTTATATTTCAGGGACTGTTTGTGTTTATTCTCGAACCTCAGGGACTAATGTGTAAATATTTAAAAATCGGATTAAAAAGGGGGGTTGAACCGACCACAAGAGAATCGAACCCGCGACACCCCATTCAAGAAAAAACTACGTGACCGGCCGGACTAAGCCCTCATTCAATAAATATAGGAAGTTATATTATATATATAGACACTTTCAAATTAAATATTATTGTTTCAAATCTGAATCGCACAGATCAGTTACCAGTTTTGGATCCCAGCTCAATTTACCGTTGTTTAATCTTGCCGAAATCATTCACCCACTTTAATCCCAACCACTTTGCCCATCAATTAACCACTTTAATCGACATATTCTCATGCTTTTCGGTTGTAAAGTGAATTTTTTTATAAAAAAATCAAAAGTGATCATTTCACTGATTCTTGTTGTTTTGTGTAGAATACTTTAATCCCAACCACTTTGCCAATCAATTAACCACTTTAATCGACATATTCTCATGCTTTTCGGTTGTAAAGTTAATTTTTTTATAAAAAAATCAAAAGTGATCATTCCACTGATTCTTGTTGTTTTGTGTCAAATTAATCGATTACATAAGTTTCCTTAGGTCCATACGAAACTCCAGAACCCTTCACCTTACTCTAAAACATCAAAATTCATCGGAAATAAACCTGCAACAGTCGCCGGAAATCGAACTCGCCGGAATTAGTCGATCCGTCGTTCCAGACAATACCGGTTTGTTTTTATTATATCAATTAGGTCAATTATGCTTGTATAAAGTTTCCATAGTTCCAATTTAGATATAACCTAGTTTTCCCCGGGTAATTTCGAAGTTTGACTTTCTGTTTTGACTTGGATCGAACAACTGGGGAAGATGACCAGTTCGATGCTTTTTGCAAACCGGTTGACCCGGGTTCGACTCCGGGGACAACCAAACATTTTTAACCTCTTTATTTTTAGTATTTGTAATATTTCAAAAATTTTATAACAATATTAAACACTATTTCTTTTATTAAAAATATAAAATTAGACAATTTGTTGATAAAACTAATTTTTTTTTATATTAAAACAGTTTATTATTAAATAATTAATAATAAATCGATTTTTAGGAATTAAAATCTGAAATTTTCAGATTAATTATTTTAAGTGTTGATCTTTACAAAAATAATGTTGCTACTGATATTTTATATAATATTGATATTTATATAATTAAATCAGTAATATTCAAGTTCAATAATTAAAAATGTTATTTTTAATTATTCTGATATAAATTAATTATATCACTTGTACAATATTTTGCCAATAATCATTATATTTAATTATGTTATTTGATTACACTAATTAAATATATTTGATTTATTATTATAAATGATTATATTAAATCAATTGTACATTATTACAATTTTATTATTTATGATAAATAAATATTTTTCATAAATAATTCCTTTATATCATGTTCATTTTTCCGAGCCCTCTAAACATATAATTCACAAGATCCTTCTGTTAATCTAAACACTATCAAATACAATAAATGATCAACAAATCACGTCAACACTATACGACCTCAATATTGATACACTATTCTTGTTTATGTATGATTCTTTAGGACAACTTTGAGTTCCTTATTATCAGACACCTTAATCTTGACTTGCGTATTTGGAATCGCTTGCAAAATAAGGTGAGTTCATGTCCCCCTTTTTCTCTTAACTGTTTTCAGTTTTATACTTCGGGGGTGGAATACATGTTACAACTATTAGAGACATTATTATACATGGTATGGTTAGCTTAAGGAGGGTTTTACTACTAGACTGTGAAAGGTGGGCACAACACTTAAGGCCATTAATCCTCGTCGTAGGACCGAGGGACATGAGTGATAGATCTATTTGGGTGTAGCAAGCCCACACCCATGAGGCCGGGGCGACCCATAAAGGTGACTATATCTTCCAGCCGGAAGCCCGGTACAAATATGCTAGGTTTGAGTTTTCCTGCACCTTTTCACACATACTAATGGCTTTGCAACCCATTGGTGATCTCTTTTTCCTTAATTGCTACATGCCAGGGATATTTATACACACAAGACATATTTTAAAGGCTTATACATACAGACTTACACATGAACTCGCTCAACTTTTTGTTGATTTTTCAAACTACATGTATTTCAGGGAACTAGCAGGATCTGGCAGGGTATGCGTGTGTCTAGCTGCGTTGGATAATAGATGTTATCCAGAGTTGTGAAATTTGAGAGGTGTAACCTACTCCTGGACGGGTTACAAGTCTCTAAACCTCGTCTTATCCAAAGTCTTTTATGTGTCTTATAAACACGTTTTAAATAATTTATGGTTTGTAACTTATTTCAAGTGTCGATGTTTCTAAACAATGTTATGGAGGTATTTTCTCACTTTTTTTAATGGATGAACATCTCGTATTTTTATCATATAGCATTATTGTGATTGTTGCTATGGTATTAAGAAGTCACACCAAATAAACCCACGCTTCCGCAAAAGCCAGGGTGTGACATCCAATACCATTAACAAGCTCATGGTTTCGAAATACAAGAGCTGGAGTGGTTTGTGTGGGTTGCAAGGAAGAAGAAGGGCAGCTGTCCAAAAACTTGCTGTTCAGATACACATACGGACCATATGGTCATGTGTATAAGGTCCGTAAGGACCAGGGCTGTATACTCAAAGTTTCATCAGTTGGCAGGTTTGGCCCCTAAACGCGTATTGTTGAGTTTTGGCACATCTAGCACCCGTTAACCCCATTTTTAAGCTCCATAAGGAAGTTAAAGTATATTTAACTTGAATCATGCTCAAAGATGTTTATGGATGTCAGTTCGTTCGGTCGTACGGTCGCTTTTTTCGCTTAAGTACGACGAACGTTCGAATGGACAC
This sequence comes from Helianthus tuberosus, assembly GCA_030545235.1. Taxonomy (NCBI): domain Eukaryota; kingdom Viridiplantae; phylum Streptophyta; class Magnoliopsida; order Asterales; family Asteraceae; genus Helianthus; species Helianthus tuberosus. Next base: position 13,852 of record JARYGA010034683.1, on the reverse strand, counting down.
GAAAACAATCCAGATTTCGCAACGGATGGTATTTTTGCATTCCCATCACTAAAATATAATATTTTAATGATTACAAAAATTTATGGATGTACGGATATGGCCAAAACGCATAATATGCGCGAATATGCATACTTTCGCAGTTTTGACGCTTTTAGTCCTTTTTACGCATAAAGTTGTGCGTAACATCATTTATCGATATCAAAGCCTTCCATGGCCCATATTAGGCATTCTCGAGAGTATGATTGCACATCATAATGCTTCGGGTTCGTTAAAAGGTCATTAAGAGGTATAATTAAACATGTTGACGCTTTTAACCCCTCTAACTCGCAAACTTGCGCGTAACTTCACTTATTGGCATAAAAGCCTTGAATGGCCAATATTAGGCATTCCTGAGAGTATGATCAAACATCATGAGGCTCTCGGTTTTGTTAAAAGGTCACTCAGAGGTAAGAATTAACATGTTGACACTTTTAACCCTTCGCCGCACAAACTTTCAATTAATTACGCAAACGGCTCCTCTCGTCCAACAAGTGGCACAATTGAGAATACGGACACCGTATAAGGTCACTCAGAGGCCTAGTTTAGGCATGTTGACACTTTCAGTCCTTCTATATTCAAGGTTTTCGATTTTGATGAAATTAGTCCATCATAGTCAACGTTTGACTTTATTAGGGTTTATTACACGTGTCAACACATTATTGGACATGATTTTTACGAGGTGTTACATGCATAACCCTAAACTCACTCATAATTTATCTTACAACAGTTCTCTCTTCTAATCATTCTCTAATCATTTCTACACCAATCTCACACAATCATTGGTGATTCTGATCTTTCAATCATCAAGAACAATCCCTAGAATCAATTTGAGGTAAGTGTTTATGTTATACCTGTTATATTTGTTCCTGTGGATTCATGCAAACTCTAGACATCCAAACAACCCGCAGTGGTTAATTGCTTATGCCTGATGAGTGTGTGATTGATTGTATGTGAATGTGTTAATTGTTATCAGATATCATTGATGCTATTGAAATGCTAAAACTGCTACAAACTGTTGTGTTGATTCGTGACATGTTGATTAGGGTTTTTGATCGTAGAAACTGCAAACTGTTACATTGTTACTATGCGAATAGGGTTGGTCCGACCTTGTGAAGTCACAAGAGTCCGAGTTTATAACCAAAACACATTGTCCGAGTTTAATGTTTTAAATGATTCAGGGTTTATATTTGTCCTATAAGATATCCGAATTTAATTATATATATAAAGTGGTCCGAACTTGTATAGCATGTTATGAATTATTTATCAAACTGTCATCTGGATTGGAATATCATACATAATGGTCCGAGTTTGGAAAAGAACTAGAGGAAATTCTGAATTTGTATTGTCCGAACTTGTTAATGTATTGTAAAATAGGGAGTCATGGTTTATGTATTGTAAAATAGGAGTCAGGGTTTTTACCCGTTGTCCGAATTTAAGGAGGGACTTAGCTACTGGTCCGAATTAACTTGAGATGCCACATTCAGGGTTTATGTATTGGAGTATGGGCCGGATTTAATGGGCTTGGGGTATCCAGGTTGGAAAACAATCAGAACTTATAAATAATGCATAATAGTCCAGATATGTGTGTGTGAAGAAGTGTTGTTTGAGAATAATATGCTTCGAATTTACTAAGGTTCCGTGGATATGAAAAAGCAATGATGTTTCAGAATTTAGGAAGTGAAACATGTGTCCGAATTTAATAAACAAGTGGGCCGGGTTTCTTAGTTGGTCCAAGTTTCTAGTTGCTAAATGAATCAGAGTTTATGTTATTACGTAGTAGATATTATTTCCGAGTTCTTTCACATGTTCAGGATTTACAAAAAGGAAAGGGTTTGGGATGAGATCATTCATGTGGCCGGTTAAATATAAGGGGTATGAGTGCGTCGGCTATATTATATTACATATCATGTTCAGGATTTTTGTCAAAAGAACCCGTATATAAATTACATATTATGTTCCGGATTTTTTAAGTTATTAATCAGAGTTTACTTTGGAGTGTAATAACAGTCAGAATTTATATATTCGTTTAGTGGGCCGGATTTATGAAAGAGTCCGAACTCCTTTGAATTTTACACGTGTTAATGGGCCGATGTCAAATCTTGATGGATGTGCTGAGAATATTAGTGGTTGGGCACTGGGCTAGGGGGTTTTATTGAGTATTATATATACGAAGTTGTTTTAAAGAATAGTAGGGATTTCAGATTTAATGGCACATTCATATTGTAATTACAAAATCATGGCAATCGATTGAATATCATATATATATATATGGGTAAGGATCCATTAAAAAGTGGATTTTGCCTAAGTAGCCTAAGAAGAATTGTGATGATGACATGTGGCACTCTTAATAAGTAGGAATGAAAGGCATTTGGTCCTTATAAATAGGAGTGAAAATGACATGTGACACCCCTTTTGTTTTTTTTAAAATACAACAAAAAAATCTAATACAAAAAAATATAGCACAAAAAATGTAGTACAAAAGAATATAACACAAAAAAAAACTAGTACAAAAAATATAGCACGAAAAAATTCAGCAAAAAAATGTAGTACAAAAAAAATCTAGCACAAAAAATTGAGAAAAAAAATTTAAGACAAAAAAATTCAGCACAAAAAATATAATACAAAAATCCAGCACAAAAAATGTTATACAACATAGAAATACAACACATTTTAGTGGGTTTTTTTAGTCTTCATATTTTATATAGCAACATAGTACTCAAATTAAAGATAGAAAGACGCTCGATTTTATGGTGAAATTTTTATGAAAAAATAATGTTGTATAAAAAAGTTATGAAAGTTTAAAAAATGGGGTGGAATATGCATGTGTCTTGCATGTGGAGAGAGAAAGTCCATAAATAGTATTTTCCCAAGATAACCTTACACTTCTCCTTTTTTTCTACACTTTCATCTTAACCATTGATTTAAAAAATGAATGGTTAAGATTCCTTCTCATCCTACTTAGGCAAAATAAACATTTTATTTGATCTTATCCCATATATATATATATAGAGTGGGGATCATACGGAAAGTGTGTTTTTCCTAAAAAGTGTAAAAAGTCATAAAACACAATAATTTCAGGCATAAAACACACCTAAAACTCACAAATAATAGAATGAATATTATTAAAACACCATATTCAAACTCTAATAGTCCATAAAAACTTCAAACACACCATCGTAGAACTATGAATATAAAACACACAATGCTAAACATCATAAAACACAATAATATTTGTCATTCCACAATCAGAGCCTTAACATATAAAACACAACACAAAACCCACATACATGATGTTTTAGTAATCTTCATCATATTATTTGTGGATTTTTGGTGTGTTTTATGGTTGACATTATGGTGTTTTATGACTTTTTACACTTTTTAGGAAATTTGGACTTTCTGGCCAACTCCTATCCTATATATATATATATATATATATATAGTGTGGAGTTCATTGGGGAACACCAAAAAAGTGGGGAATAGGGGAACACCCTTGGATTAAGTTAATCAAGGGCTGAGATTATAGATCAAACTTTTTAAGTCTAAAAAACGCGGAGGGGCATTATTGTCATTTTGAAAAGTTTCAATTAGGTCGTTCACATATCCTCCACCGTCCCTTTCCCCTCTGCCTTCCCCACCGCCGCCGCCACCACCTCTCTCCGCCGTCCGTCCTTCACGTTATCTGTTCAAATACACATGCTGTGTGTATTTAAAACCTGATCTGCACCACAGAAATCACGATCTGTATAGCCATAACAATTACACAACGAAGGATTATGCTCTTTGTGAATGTCGTATGTGAATCGGTGAGGTTCATTCTACACTTGATCTTGCTTGTTTTAGTTTTAATATTGATTTCAAATTACCTTATCTGGATTTTGTAGTTTATAACGAATTCATCATAATTCTGATTGAATATCCATTGAGTTTTCTAGTTAATAAGCATTCATAGTTGTTTTACGCGAATTGCCAATTTGTTTTATGTAAAAACTTTTTTTTAACATGTTAAATTTTGTCAAAATGAGTTTTAGTGATGCGGATTCTATATCTTACTTTGTCTTATGTAAAAACTTTTTTTTAACATGTTAAATTTTGTCAAATGAATTTTAGGTCTTGATTTTGTGTTGCGTTTAGGTCTAATTGTTTTAGATGATTTGAGTTTGATGTAATTTCACATCATGTGCATACGCCTGCCAAGTGTTTGATAAATTGCCTTAATGAACAGGTTTAGCAATTAAACTTTAATTAATTGTTCTTGGCTACTTGTTGATTAAAGTGCTTCATAATGTTGTTTATATTTACTGATTCTCACATGATCGTAATACTCTATATAGACCTATAGGTATGCGATCACAGACTGCATTCATGTCACATGTTTTAATGCTTGTTCTACATTTGTCAAGGGAAGGATCCACTAAAGTGGATTTTGCCTAAGTAGCCTAAGAAGGATTGTGATGATGACATGTGGCACTCCTAATAAGAAGGAATGAAGGGCATTTTGGTCCTTATAAATAGGAGTGAAAATGACATGTGGCACCCCTTTTGTTTTTTAAAAATACAAAAAAAAATCTAGTACAAAAAAATCTATCACAAAAAATCTAGTACAAAAAATATAGCACAATAAATGTAGTACAAAAAATATAGCACAAAAAATGTAGTACAAAAAAATATAGCACAAAAAATCTATTAAAAAATATAGCACGAAAAAATTTAGCAAAAAAATGTAGTACAAAAAAATCCAGCACAAAAACTTGAGAAAAAAAATTAAGACAAAAAAAATTTAGCACAAAAATATAGTAAAAAAATCCAGCACAAAAAAATATTATACAACATAGAAATACAACACATTTTTGTGGGTTTTTTTAATCTTTATATTTTATATAGCAATATGGTACTCAAATTAAAGATAAAAAACGCTCGATTTTATGGTGAAATTTTTATGAAAAAATAATGTCGTATAAAAAAGTTATGAACGTTTAAAAAATGGGGGTGGAATATGCATGTGCCTTGCATGTGGAGAGAGAAAGTCCATAAATATGATTTTCCCAATATACCTTTGCACTCCTCCTTTCTTTTACAATTTCATCTTAACCATTGATTTAAAAAATGAATGGTTAAGATTCCTTCTCATCCTACTTAGGCAAAATTAACTTTTTATTTGATCTTACCCCCATTTGTCATGTCACATGTTTTATATGTGTTCAATAGTTAGTGTAATAGATCGTAATACTATATATAAAACTCGAGTCACTTGTTTATCTTCTTACCAGATTACATATGCATTTGGCTTGTATATTTGGTGTGTTGGTGCTGATCTAGCAGATGCAGGGGTTTTCAAGTCCAGAAAGTATTGTAAAACCCCCAACAGCCAAACAAATGCTAGAAAAGAAGGGTTAAACCATGGTGGAGAATCTCTAACTAAAGACGCGAATGATGAGAGGTATAAAACCGTAAAAGCCACGTTGTCACCGTTTTGTTTAATGGCTGTTTTGTGTCTGATTCCTCGTGCTCTCACGTGTCATTGTTCGAGTTCAGAAGAGGAGTCTTCTCAACACCAAACAAGTGAAGATGGCATATTTTACTGCAGTTTGTGCGAGGTTGAGGTGCGTTTGACTTTTGAGGTCAAACTATCTTTTTCTGACTTCAAACTTGATGTGATGTCTTGGAAATTTGAAATTAATTGAATTAGTACAAATAAATTTGTTATATAATGCTTGATTTTACAAGCAGGCTAGTCTTATTTTGATATTCAGAGGTCAAAACTTTGACCTGTAAAGTCAAAGTCAGAAAATAAATCATAACAATTGAACATTAGGTTTGGCTTTCTTGTAGGTTTTCAAGTACAGCAAGCACTACAGAGTATGTGACAAATGTGTCGATCAATTTGATCATCATTACAGGGTATATCGTTGAAATAATGTGAATACTTATTTGACTTCTTGTTGAGCGTTGACTAATTAAAAACCTAACGTCTCAACTTTCTTGTAGTGGCTCAATAACTGTGTTGGGAAGAAAAACTATAAAAAGTTCTTCACACTTATGGTCTCTGCTCTTCTCCTGGTATGGTCCAACCTGTAAGATATATTGTTGTATTGACATTTAGTTAAAATTTCAACATCTAACACAGGTTTTCTGATGTTTGACTTTAAGAAATGAAGCTTATACTACAATGGTCAACCGGGATTGTTGTATTGATAAGTTGCGTCATTGACCACAAGAGATACAAATCTGAAGTAGCTTCAAAGTTAGGAAGCAGTTTCAAATTAGCTCCTTATGTTGCAGTTGTGGTTAGCATCTGATTTGAATTTAACGTTCGACGCAACTCTTTTTGAATTCAAAACTGATAACCTTTGACTAAGACTAGTCAAAATCTGACAGGCAGTATGCACGATTTTGGCGATGATTGCAACGCTACCGCTTATCCAGCTCTTCTTCTTTCACCTTCTTCTCATAAAGAAGGTGATCTTAATTAATATATACCTTTTATGTGATCTTGTTTCTTTCTATTACACATGTCAAGATAGGCGGGCCGAAACGGGTTCAGGTGGAAACAGGTTGGGGTTATAACAAAAACAACATTATTACAAATTTGTATGCTTTAAAAAGTAATATTTGAGCGCTATTTGACTTGTTCCCTTTTTCGTTATGTTATCTGACCTGTTTTGAAGATTCATGATAAAACACAACCCAAATCAACCCATTTATAAGCAAATGGGTTGAAATGACACACTACTGTTTGGAACCATTTGAGCGTCAAGCTTATATCTTGTTTTGTGGTTTTAACATTTATGGTAACAGGGAATTAGCACATATGATTATATCATAGCATTAAGGGAGCAGGAGCAATAAGGATTTGGGGGCCCACAAAGTCCTCAAATGTCGCCAGCTAGCTCGCTCATGGGTTTCAGCAGTGTCAGTTCTTTCAATACTTTCCGCCAAGGCGCGTGGTGTACTCCTCCATGTCTGTTCGTTGAAGATCAGGTCATTTTCAATAAGGGTCAAAGCATAAACTTCCCTTTTCACTGTATCAAGTTCTGTTTGTTAATTGTGTATGTATTTTGTTTACAGTATGATGTGGTCCCACCTGAGACCAGCTCAGTTAGCTCACTAGGGAAAAAGACACTTGATGACCCCGTCAAGAAAAAGAATTCCGCAGCTGTGAAGATCAGCCCATGGACCTTGGCCCGTTTAAACGCAGAAGACGTCTCAAGAGCCTCAGCAGAGGCCCGAAAGAAGCCCAAGATCCTGCAACCCGTGTCAAGAAAAGAAGTTGGATAAATGGGTTCAAACAGGCTCGAAAGGGATAGAAGCTTCGGACGAAGTGACCGCCACATGCGATGACTGCTAATCATCCTAATTAGGTTTGTGACAAACAAAAAGCTGTTATATTAGCTGACATGGTCACATGGCACACATCAGTCGGTTGGTTGCTGCTGGTGTTGTACCGTCACCTTTTGAATATGCAGATGCTTTGACAACCACAACACACAAGTCACTGCATGGGCCACGTGGAGCAATGATCTTTTTCAGGAAAGGACTAAAAGAGATCAACAAGAAAAGCAAAGAAGTGAGTCTTTTGTAGTTAATATGAACAAACAAAAGCTTTATCAATGTATTTGATTCATGAATTGGAATTGTAGTACGATATCAAAAGGAAGAATCACCTTGTGATCTCTAAATGTGGCTTTTATAAGGTCAGATTTGATGTATAGTTAGTGGTGGCCTGACTGATTGATGGTGGTAAAATCTTTAATCATGTTTCTTTTGTCAAGATTAAAGGGGGCAATAAACAAGTTGCATCCAGTCGCTTATTATTATAGATTTTAGTGTATGTTGATAGAAACCATTTTTTTTTATCTATTGGAATTTCTTTTCTAAATAAAACTTAATGAATATGCCAAAACAAGATTATGACAGTAGATAACGATAAAAATTGTGCGTGTACACCTACTCTAAGGGTTTAGGGGATGCCACCCTGCAAAAAAATAGTGTATCTTTTAGGTAAAAATCCTAACGCTCCCTTAAAAGTTTAGATAAAAGCCCCCCAATTGTCGACCAAAAGATAAATCATGGATTCCTCCTAAAGGGTCTAAACTACCAAAGGCCACTTTAAAAACTAGGTTAAGTGGTCACATGTTTTCATTTTAAAAAAAAAATATTCTCACAAGAGTATAATATGTGCAAAGGTCAATCATTCTTTGTCCATATTATCGACCAGAATAGGAGAAAGCAAGAACAATGAACATTTACTGTACTATTTTTGTACATTTTCAGTAACGTTACTTTCGGTAGTGGTACTGGTTCAATATAGTACTAGTAATAACAAATTTTACCTTCAAATAAAGTTACAGTACTATTTTTGTACTGTTCAATTTGACCATCTTGGTATTTTAGTCTAACATATTTTTTTGAAAAGTTAATTATTAAATTACTTCAACTCAACTATCTATATATAATCTAAAATTTAGTTACATGTTCTGTTTTAAAATCAACATTTATGATGTTTTAAATGCAGTACTTAAAACAATATTGATTAAAATAATATATTACAAAATCATATAAAGACGCCTAATCCCTCACCGTCGTCGGAGAGCATTGAATCGCGTCCCTTCACCTCCACGTCCAGTGAAATCTTTCAATCCAATGTCGTGAATCGTAACCCTAACCCTTCGGTGTACCAGTCGTTTCAACTGAATCATTATTTGACCCGTCGCCGATGGAAGTCAGATGCAAGAAAGGGTGTTCGATTAAAGTGTTCGAATCCAGGAGGCGTTGTGGCCAGGTAAAAATCCCGAGTTCAATTTATGTCTAGCATGATTACCTCAGCCTTCCTTCTTTGTTTAATACTCGGATATGATTATGGTTCCGGTCTCAACAAGACGTTTTTTGTCACGTTTTGACTACTCTATTACCAGAGTGAAATCGAAGTTGGGAGTATTGTAAGAATTTTAATAAGCCTTCTTCGATTCAATCGAATTTGGGTTCTTTGATTTTAATAGATTCTAATTTGGGTTTCCATCAATTTATTTAAACTTTTTTCTTTCAATCAACAGAGATTTCAGTTGATAGCAACAAACTTTCAAATCTGGAAGGTAAAATCCACACCGGGTGCATATGTTTTGCATCATTTAGGTGTTGATATATTCAGAATTGACATAACTTTGGACTCCCCATGGGCCCGTTCCAGTAAGTTTCTCTAAAGCCTAACTGCCTCTTTAACTTTAAAATTGATACAAGATTGTTGTATGAATCTGTGAATTAAGGCGTATACATCGTGAGCTTGCTAAAACTAGTATATATGGCTCTTAAATGCAGAAATTAGAGCAGATGGTGCAGAATGAGGGTGATATTATGTCGTTTCAACTTATGCACTCTCGGGATTGTTCACAGGTATACAAATTCAGAAACCATGAATATTGCATTAATTTAATTTTATTCTGAATTTTTGAGTCGCTTCAGGTCCAAAGGTTGGCGTCAATTTATCGTTTGAGAAGTTGCATTCAAGGTTCAGGCAAAAGAAGGTACTTTGTGTTAACGAATTAGTATATGTTATAATTTTTCTATTTTTTTGTTTGAGAACTTGTCTCTTTTGATTTCATCTTAGTCTAAATAATATAGAGGGGTTAACTTAGATTATATATTCTGCAGGCTTGTAACAGTGACGCGAAGCGAACACACTGGAAGGCCATCTTCCAATGACCGAATCCACCTTGAAAAGGTGAGTAAAATTTAGTTTATTCGGTTACTTCACATTATTCATATCATGGATCACATTCATACGATGAAATAAAGTGGTTAACGAATTACGCTTTTCGTTTTTGCAGCTTATAGGTGATGCTAATATTGCAGTTAACAATACACCGCCTGCCAAAATGGCTGCAAATAGTAGTAAAAAAGCTTCAAAAGGAACCACTGGTTTGAGTCCGTTAGACTCGAGATTAACAAAAGCCAAAACTTATGGTGAATCAAGCAGCAAGCAAAGAAGAGAAAAAGACAAGACAGTAGTCACTTATGCTAAACAACCCGTTTCATTCATCTCGTGCGGTAACATGGAACCTGAACCAAACGTGACCACTTTACCTGTTGATGAACCAAAATCGAGAGACCAAACTGCCTGCTCATCAAGCTACGATGCTTTTGAGAACCACACAACCGGTTTCGGTTCAAGAATGATGGGAAAAATGGGGTATGTAGATGGAAACGGACTGGGGAAGGATGGTACAGGAATAGCCGAGCCTATTGAAGTGATCCAACGGCCCAAATCACTCGGGTTAGGAGCGGAGCCCGAGGCTCCTGAAGACACAACCCCACCACCACTAAGCTGCATGCCCTAAACCCAATTTTTGTTTTCTCCGTCCCAAACACAACAGCTATATACGTGCCACGTTGAGTATTATGCGTGTACCCTCCGACAACCAACTATCCACGTAGTCTGCCAATAACGACAGCGCAGCAGCTATATATGTGCCACGGGTGGTGGGAATGTAAGTCTTTCCAGTTTCCGCTAAATTTTAAAAACTCATATTCTTTTTATTTCTTAGTTTTTTGTTTGTTGATTTAATTCAGATACATGGGTTGGTTGGTTTATTTGTCTATTTTAGGAAGAAAAAGCAACGATGATTCAAAGACTATTGTTTGTTGCTGGTTTGAACACATTGACACAAACACATTTTGGGACACGGTTGCCAGTTGTCGTTGGGGGGGGGGGGTCATACACTTTCGTGCCTACTACTATTTCAATCATTTTGGCTGGTCAATATAGCGACATCGTGGATCCTCAAGAGGTGGTTACACACTTACACATCGACCTTTTATGAAACTTATAGTGGTTCGTTTAATATTACATCCAATTCACTCCCACATGTTGATGATCATATAGAAATTTGAGAGGATTATGAGAGGGACTCAAGGAGCTCTTATTGTTGCTTCAACTCTTCAAATTGTGCTTGGTTTTAGTGGACTTTGGCGTAATATCACACGGTTAGTTTTGAATCATGTGCAGGCCTGGTAGTTTATTATTATTAAGCATTATTTTTAAATAACGCCTTTCTTTGTTTTGAAGCTCTTAAAAGTAATACTTCTGTTTGATTATAATTCTTAAAAGTAATTTTGTCATTTGACACATACATAATATGTTGCCGCTGCTAAAGGCCATAATGATGTATGAATTTATCGCTTTTCAGCTATTGATTTTGTGTTTAATTGTTTAATTTGGTGTTTATTTTTTATTTTTATTTTTGGTGTTTTGTGGTTTTAGATTGTTGCATTGCTGCTTGATAATGGAGCTGATGTTAATTCTAGGAATTATTATGGTCTGGTAATCATTCTTCGGTTTCGAAATCCACATGGACATCCAATATTAGCTCCGAAGATATGCTGACCGAAGTTCTGTCGTATTTCACGCAACCATCAATACCGGAGAAGATGGAGTGTATCTGGTACTTATTCAGCCTTCATAGTTCATATTATCATACATTTTAAAAAAAATTATGAAATGGTTTTTGTTTATTTTGCTAAAATTGGTTTTTTTTTTTCATTTTTTGAGGAATTTTATATCAGACATATAGATGGAAGCCCGATTAGTTCATAAGCCGAAAAGCAACGAGTGATCATGTGTTTAAAAGCCGCGGTTGAAAGAAGGGCACCCGAGGGTGTGCGTCTCGAGCTATTCAAACCCGACAAACCCGGGCTGTTGGCCCAAGTGACACGAACGTTTAGAGAAAACGCGATGAACGTAACACAGGCCGAGATATCTACAACAATGGGTATGGCTCTAAACATTTTCTATGTAACGGACGCGATTGGAAACCCGGTATTACTTGGACATTATTGCTTGATAATGGAGCTGATGTTAATTCTAGGAATTATTGTGGTTATGCTGTTTTTTTTTGGTGTTTTGTGGTTTTAGATTGTTGCATTGCTGCTTGATAATGGAGCTGATGTTAATTTTAGGAATTATTGTGGTCAGGTAATCATTCTTCGGTTTCGAAATCGACATGGACATCCAATATTAGCTCCGAAGATATGCTGACCGAAGTTCTGTCGTATTTCACGCAACCATCAATACCGGAGAAGACGGAGCGTATCTGGTACTTATTCAGCCTTCATAGTTCATATTATCATACATTTTAAAAAAATTATGAAATGGTTTTTGTTTATTTTGCTAAAATTGTTCTTTTTTTCATATTTTGAGGAATTTTATATCAGACATATAGATGGAAGCCCGATTAGTTCAGAAGCCGAAAAGCAACGAGTGAACACGTGTTTAAAAGCCGCGGTTGAAAGAAGGGCACCCGAGGGTGTGCGTCTCGAGCTATTCAAACCCGACAAACCCGGGCTGTTGGCCCAAGTGACACAAACGTTTAGAGAAAACGCGATGAACGTAACACAGGCCGAGATATCTACAACAACGGGTATGGCTCTAAACATTTTCTATGTAACGGACGCGATTGGAAACCCGGTATTACTTGGACATTATTGCTTGATAATGGAGCTGATGTTAATTCTAGGAATTATTGTGGTTATGCTGTTTTTTTTTGGTGTTTTGTGGTTTTAGATTGTTGCATTGCTGCTTGATAATGGAGCTGATGTTAATTCTAGGAATTATTGTGGTCAGGTAATCATTCTTCGGTTTTGAAATCGACATGGACATCCAATATTAGCTCCGAAGATATGCTGACCGAAGTTCTGTCGTATTTCACGCAACCATCAATACCGGAGAAGACGGAGCGTATCTGGTACTTATTCAGCCTTCATAGTTCATATTATCATACATTTAAAAAAAAATTATGAAATGGTTTTTGTTTATTTTGCTAAAATTGTTTTTTTTTTTTCATTTTTCAGGAATTACCAAACGATTTTCAAATAATATTTTAACCAATTAACTCATCCATTTTATTTAATAATATAGATTTATATATATATAGACTTCTCATATTCAGATTCCATAACATCAAAATATATGTTATCATCATTTATTATTATTATTATTATTATTATTATTATTATTATTTGTTATCATTAATGCAATTAGATGTGTGAGCAACTTTACACCTGATGACTTCTCATATTCAACACTTGTGGGCACCACCCGAACCATCCAAGTTGACACATCCACATACTACCATCATGGGGCATTTGAGAGCTTCAACTGCAAGCGTGTGCTCCCAGACGAAACCAATTGTCAATCCGTTGGATCTACCACTCCTACTCCCATGACTAGGAAGGGTAAAAGGGTGATGACAATACCAACACCGGTTAAGCTCAAAGAAACAATCAGAAAGTACATGTAAGTTTCTATATATACTTTTGACTTACCAAATTCCATGAACCACATAACTACATATCCATTTGTGTTGTGTTTAAGTAAATGTTCAAAATTGAATATTATATGATACAAACATCATGTTTATTTCTTTATGACTAACTATAAAACTGATACTTATTAAATGGAAAAAATATGAAAAAATAGATATAAATAATATAAACTAATAAATAATAATAAACAAGAGCTAACATATGTTTTCAATATATTACTTTTAATCTGATGGCAGTTTTGATCCATACAGGTAAAAATGAAAAAGATAACCCATAAAGTTTTATAACTAGCATTGTAATAATATACTGTTCCAACATTATAAAATAATATTTTTATTATAAAATTGAAAAAAAAAGACAAACCCGGGCTCTCACGAAACCGCAGAGTGCAAAGGTGGAAAATTGACCAGTATATAGACCATTTTCGCCCGAATGACCAACATTAATTTGGACTGAAGCATGATCCTTTGAAGTGATCAGCCTATTGGTGGCCGAACTG